>JAPXFY010007712.1:7500-10273 GCA_030674185.1 Monoplex corrugatus | reverse complement strand
TGAGTTCTATCAGAATCACTTGTTTCGAGGAGTCAGAGTGGAGAGCGATGTCTGGTTTCATGCCTGTCTTGCTGATGACATCTGGGTAATTTCTCCACTCTGGGAGGTCTGCTGTACACTCCCAGTCGACTGCTCCATCCAGAAGACCCTTTGGCAATGTGCTGGTTGTCATAGCACTTTCGGGCCAGACCTGTTTCCCTCCTGCTTTGTAGAACGTTGTCATAGCAATTGGTGCGTTTGGGGTCATGGTTTTTTCGCTAACCACATCTGTGATCACTTTCAGAACTTGGTTGTGCCTCCATGTATACCTTCCTTGGGCTAGCGCTACTTTGCAAGAGCTTAGGACATGTTCCACTGTTTGTTTCTTCTGACAGAGCGGACATGCTGGGTCGTCTGCTTTCCCCCATTTCACTAAGTTTGCATTCGAGGGGAGCAGGTCATATACAGATCTGAGGAGGAAGCTTATCCTTAGAGGAGCCATGTGCCACATATCGTTCCAGCTGAGACTTCTTTGGAGTGCACTGTCCCATGTTGTCCATTGCCCCTGTTGACCTTGCTGGACTGCCTTCTGCACTCTTTTGACATCTTCTTCTTCCTTCAACTCCTGTATGATCATGTCTCTTTTTTCCTTCCCTTTGGCTTTGGACCACCACTGCATTTTTGTTGCTCCCAGTCCCTGTCTGTTGGTTTGCGTGTGTCCAATTATTTCTTTGATGCTGAGGTTTCTCTTGGCATTGTTTACAGCCTCTTGGACTTTCCACTTTCTGCCAGTTCTCAGCTTTGGATGAACTGATCTCACGATATTGTCTTCCGATTCCTCCAGCATGCTCAACAGTCTTGCTTTTCCAACTTTGTATTCCTCCACTATGGATTTGAGAGGTAGCTTCAGCATTGCTTGACGACAGTAGAATGCAACATCAGTGAGACCAGGTGGGACACCGAGCCATTTTCTTGTGTATTTGTTGATTTTGGCTTCCATTGCTTCGACTGTGCTGGTGCAAATGTTATAGATTAGCAGTGGCCACAGTAGCTTTGGTATCAGCATGAACTGTAGACACCAGACTTTGTATTTGCCTGGCAGTCCGCAGTTATCTATTTTCTTCAGGCCTTCTTCTGCTGTTTGCTTGGTTTCACATCCCCTTTGTGTGTCTTTCAGGGAGTCATCATACCATCTTCCGAGACTTTTTACTGGCTCTTCTGTGACAGTGGGGATGGCTTGGTTGGCTACAATGAATTTGACTGAATCTGCCACTTTTCCTTTTCGCAGTGAGAGACTTCGGGATTTCTTAGGTTTGAACCTCATTCTTGAAGAGGCCACCAGCTCATCCAGCTGCTTTAAGATTTGGTGTGTCTCTTCCTCATCCGTGGACAAGACTGTTGTGTCATCCATGAAAGCTTTCAGAGGAGGCATCTGGTATCCATCTCCCAGATTCACTGGACCTGAACTCTTCATTGCAGCTTTCAAGATGACTTCCATTGCCAACACGAACAGTATGGGAGAGATTGCACAGCCCATTGCAATGCCCACCTCTAGGTCTATCCAGTCCGTGGTGTATTCTTTGGTAGAGAACCGCATTGAGAACCCTTGGAAATACTTCCTCAGCATTGTTCGGATGTTTTCTGGGATGTGATACATTTCAAGAGCCAGCTGGATCATATCGTGTGGAACTGATCCATATGCATTCGCCAGATCAAGCAAACTACGTCAATGTCTCTCTTCTCTGTTCTTGCTTTTTGGATGGCATCCCAAATCAACGTGGCACGTTCCAAGCATCCAGGCATTCCTGGTATGCCTCCCTTTTGGACTGACATATCCAGATACTTGTTTTCAGTCAGGTATTTTGTCAATCTTGCTGCCATAACAGAGAAGAAGATTTTCCCCTCGACGTTCAGAAGTGATATTGGCCTGAACTGATTGATGCTGCTGGAGTTCTGCTCCTTCGGAATGTACACTCCTTCAGCTCTCATCCATTGGTCGCTGATCTTCTGGTTCCTCCATGCTGATCGAATCATCTTGTGGAGCCACTCGAGCACTTTTGGGCATTTCTTGTAGAGCAGGTATGGTATTCCGTTTGGTCCAGGTGCTGACTTGGCTCTGGCTTTCTTTACTACGTTCTTCACTTCATCCAGTGTTGGTGGTTTGTTATTGAATTTTCCTTCTGGCGCTGCAGGCCAAACCAGATTCTGGATTTCAAGTGGTGCCTCGCGCTGAGAATTGGAATATGTTTCCCTGAGATGCTGCTCTAGGGTTTCCTTGCCCACTGTGAGAGTCCCTGATTTGGGTTGTTCAAACAGCTTTCTTGCAAAGTCAAAGGGATCTTTGAAGAAACGATCTTGAGTCTTTTTCTTTTTGCTCTTTCTTCGCCTTGCTGATTCCACTTTGCTGAGAGCATTGTGTTTGGCCTTCAGATCTTTCCAGAGTTCCAGGAGCCCTTGCTTCTCGAATTCTGAGGCAGTTTTCATTCGCTTTTTAAGCTTCCTTTTCTCCCTCCGGATGCTCTCCATCTGTTGCTGTCTTCTGGATTTCTGGGGAGGCGTTTTTGTCTTTGGCTGCTTCACTCCATAAGTGTCCCTGCAGATAGAGTATATGATGTCTCCGTATGTGTCAAGTTTGTGTTCCAGCGTACTGTTCCCTATTAGCGCATTCAGCTTAAGGACAAGTTCCTCATCTAATTTCTCCCATTGTTCTTTTGCACCGGCAGGCGGCAAATTGAGTTTTCCACGTTTGGCGTTAAGAGCTTGTGCAAAATCCGCATCAGAACCGTCAGCGTGG
>JAPXFY010000771.1:20000-27500 GCA_030674185.1 Monoplex corrugatus | reverse complement strand
CAAAGATAAAGAGAAAGAGAGGGAGACAGAGAGGGACAGACAAAGAGATAAAGAGAAAGAGAGGGAGACAGGGACAGACAAAGAGAGAAAGAGAAAGAGAGGGAGACAGAGAGGGACAGACAGAGAGATAAAGAGAAAGAGAGGGAGACAGGGACAGACAGAGATAAAGAGAAAGAGAGGGAGACAGAGAGAGTCAGACAGAGAGATAAAGAGAAAGAGAGGCAGACAGAGAGGGACAGACAGAGAGATAAAGAGAAAGAGAGGGAGACAGAGAGGGACAGACAGAGAGATAAAGAGAAAGAGAGGCAGACAGAGAGGGACAGACAGAGAGATAAAGAGAAAGAGAGGCAGACAGAGAGAGTCAGACAAAGAGATAAAGAGAAAAAGAGGGAGACAGAGAGGGACAGACAGAGAGATAAAGAGAAAGAGAGGCAGACAGAGAGGGACAGACAGAGAGATAAAGAGAAAGAGAGGCAGACAGAGAGGGACAGACAGAGAGATAAAGAGATAGGGAGACAGAGAGGGACAGACAAAGAGATAAAGAGAAAGAGAGGGAGACAGACAGGGACAGACAGAGAGATAAAGAGAAAGAGAGGGAGACAGGGACAGACAAAGAGATAAAGAGAGAGGGAGACAGGGACAGACAAAGAGATAAAGAGAGAGGGAGACAGGGACAGACAAAGAGATAAAGAGAGAGGGAGACAGGGACAGACAAAGAGATAAAGAGAGAGGGAGACAGGGACAGACAAAGAGATAAAGAGAAAGAGAGGGAGACAGAGAGGGACAGACAAAGAGATAAAGAGAAAGAGAGGGAGACAGGGACAGACAAAGATAAATAGAGAGGGAGACAGAGAGGGACAGACAAAGAGATAAAGAGAAAGAGAGGGAGACAGGGACAGACAAAGAGATAAAGAGAGAGGGAGACAGAGAGGGACAAACAAAGAGATAAAGAGAAAGAGAGGGAGACAGGGACAGACAAAGAGATAAAGAGAAAGAGAGGGAGACAGACAGGGACAGACAAAGATAAAGAGAGAGGGAGACAGAGAGGGACAGACAAAGAGATAAAGAGAAAGAGAGGGAGACAGGGACAAACAAAGATAAAGAGAAAGAGAGGGAGACAGGGACAGACAAAGATAAAGAGAGGGAGACAGAAAGGGACAGACAAAGAGATAAAGAGAAAGAGAGGGAGACAGGGACAGACAAAGAGATAAAGAGAAAGAGAGGGAGACAGGGACAGACAAAGAGAAAGAGAAAGAGAGGGAGACAGAGAGGGACAGACAAAGAGATAAAGAGAAAGAGAGGGAGACAGGGACAGACAAAGATAAAGAGAAAGAGAGGGAGACAGGGACAGACAAAGAGAAAGAGAGGGAGACAGAGAGGGACAGACAAAGAGATAATAATAATAATAATAATATATTTTATTTATATAGCGCAAAATCTTGATAAAATCAGATCTAAGCGCTGAGCGTATACATGCATACATACCTACATACATATGAGCGTATACATGCATACATACATGCTTACATACTTACATACATAAATCTAAGCTGAGCGTATACATGCATACATACATACATACATAAATCTAAGCGTATACATACATACATACATACATACATACATACATACATACATACATACATACGCACATGCATACATAATAATTACAATATTTATATAGCGCAAATCTCGACAAAATCAAATCCAAGCGCCGAAAAGACACACACGCACACACGCACGCACGCACACACACGCACACACACACACACACACACACACACACACACACACACACACACACACACACACACACACATGCATGGCCACAAATGGGGAGAAAAGAATAAAAGCAATAAAAGCAAGAATAAAACCAATGGAAAACCACAGAGCACATCATATACAATTATATATTATAACAATGTTATTCCCCTCCGAGCGGAGACAGGCTGCAGAGGGGGGTTGAGTGAGGTTAGGATTTTATGCAGAGGAGAAAAGGTGAGTTTTGATAGCGGACTTGAAGGAGGCAAAAGTAGGTTGCTGACGGACTGAGAGAGGAAGTTTGTTCCAGGAGAGTGGACCAGAAACAGAGAAGGCTCGTGGACCATAGGTATTGAGCTTAGTGCGTGGAAAGCGAAAAGTCAGAGGATCGGAGGCAGAGTGGAGGGTACGTGAGGGAACATAGATCTCAAGTAGGCTTGACAGGTAATCGGGGGCTGCGTTATTGAGGCTTTTGTAGCACATGGTGTCTAGTTTGTACTGTATGCGCTTTGATACAGGGAGCCAGTGAAGTTGTGCCAGGAGAGGAGATATGTGGTCAGCTTTTTTCTTTTTGAGTACAAGGCGTACAGCATTGTTTTGAATGCGCTGTAGGATGTGAATGGTGGAGGCAGGAAGACCAGACAGGAGGAGTGAATTGCAATAGTCAATGCGAGACATTATGAAGGAGAGAACGAGTTTTGCAGTTGTTTCGACAGAGAGATACTTCCTGATCAGGCTTATACGATGGAGATGATAGTAGCAAGATCTGGCAGTTTGAGAAACAAAGTTGTTCATGGACAGGGTAGAGTCAATGCAGACACCAAGGTTTTTAGCTGAATCAGAAATTGGGACTGATGTGTTACATAATGGGAGAGAAAGAGGAGGCAGCTGGGAAAGTTTCTGACGGGTGCCAATGAGGATAGCTTCTGTCTTGTCATCATTAAGCTGAAGTCTATTGTGTGTCATCCAGTTCTTAATGTCCGAGTAACACTCAGTGGTGCGAGTCAACAGGCGCTGTATATTATCAGGTGAGTCACTATCTTGAAGTTGGGTGTCATCAGCATAGAAGTGGTGTTTTATAGAGTGGGAGTTGATGATGGTGGACAGGGGGGAGGTTATAAAGAGTGAAAAGAACAGGGCCAAGGACAGATCCTTGTGGAACACCACAGGTCAGGTATGCAGGTTGAGAGTAAGTGCCATTGATGAGAACAGTTTGTTTTCTGTTTGATAAATACGAAGTGAAAAAGGAGAGAGCAATGTCAGAGATGCCAAAAGTATGATGAAGTCTAGAAAGGAGAATACCATGGTCAATGGTATCGAAGGCTGCAGACAGATCAAGGAGTGTGAGGAGAGAGACTTTGCCAGTATCAGTTGCAAGGAGGAGATTGTTGAGAATGTGTAGTAGGGCAGTTTCAGTGCTATGGCACTGGCGGTAGTCTGACTGGAAAGGATTGAGGAGATTGTTGGCAGACAGGTGAGAGTTCAGCTGGTTGAGGACGACCTTTTCAAGGAGTTTTGACAAGAAAGAGAGATTAGAGATAGGCCTGTAAGAGAGAGGGAGACAGAGAGGGACAGACAAAGAGATAAAGAGAGGCAGACAGAGAGGGACAGACAGAAAGATAAAGAGAAAGAGAGGGAGGCAGGGACAGACAGAGAGATAAAGAGAGAGGGAGACATAGGACGACGAGAAAAGGAATGAGGGAGATGTGGCAGACAGGATAAGAGAAGTTAGGGTAGGAGGACACGATTAAGAGAAGTGTAGACAGAAGAAAGAGATAAGAGAAGTAGAGACAGGACCAAAGTAAAGAGAAAGAGAGGGAGACAGGGACAGACAAAGAGAAAGAGAGGAGACAGAGAGGGACAGACAAAAGATAAAGAGAAAGAGAGGGAGGACAGGGACAGACAAAGAGATAAAGAGAGAGGGAGACAAGAGGGACAGACAAAGAGATAAAGAGAAAGAGAGGGAGACAGAAGGGACAGACAGAGAGATAAAGAGAAGAGAGAGAGGACAGGGAAGATAAAGAGAAAGAGAGGGAGACGAGGGACAGCAAGAGATAAAGAGAAAAGAGGGAGACAGGGACAGACAAGAGAAAGAGAAAGAGAGGGAGACAGGAGACAGGAAGAGAGGGAGACAGAGAGGGGACAGACAAAGAGTAAAGAGAAGAGAGGGAGACAGGACAGCAAAGAGATAAAGAGAGAGGGAGACAGAGAGGGACAGACAAAGAGATAAAGAGAAAGAGAGGGAGACAGAGAGGGACAGACAGAGAGATAAAGAGAGAGGGAGACAGAGAGGGAAGGCAGAGATAAAGAGAAAGAGGGAGAAGAGAGGAAGGCAGGGGAGATAAGAGAGGGGAGACAGAGAGGACAGGAGAGATAAAGAGAAAGAGAGGAGACAGAAGGGACAGCAGAGAGATAAAGAGAGAGGGAGACAGAGAGGGACAGACAAAGAGATAAAGAGAGAGGGAGACAGAGAGGGACAGACAAAGAGATAAAGAGAAAGAGAGGGAGCAGAGGGACAGACAAAGAGATAAAGAGAGAGAGGGAGACAGGGACAGACAAAGAGAGAAAGAGAAAGTGAGGGAGACAGAGAGGGACAGACAGAGAGAAAGAGAAAGAGAGGGAGACAGGGACAGACAAGAGATAAAGAGAGAGGGAGACAGAGAGGGACAGCAAGAGATAAAGAGAAAGAGAGGGAGACAGACAGGGACAGAAGAGATAAAGAGAAAGAGAGGGAGGCAGGGACAGACAAAGAGATAAGAGAGAGGGAGACAGAGAGGGACAGACAAAGAGATAAAGAGAAAGAGAGGGAGACAGAGAGGGACAAGCAGAGAGAAGAGAGAAAGAGAGGGAGACAGAGAGGGACAGACAAAGAGATAAAGAGAAAGAGAGGGAGACGAGAGGAAGCAGAGAAGAGAAGGGGGAGACAGAGAGGGACAGAGTAAGAGAAGAGAGGAGAGGACAAGAGTAAGAGAAGAGAGGAGACAGAGAGGGACAGAGATAAAGAGAAATGAGGGAGAAGGGACACAAGAGATAGAGAAAGAGAGGAGCAGGAGAATGAGTGTGGGAGAGAGAGGGAGAGGAGTGGTCGTGAGAGAGACGAGATGAAGAGAAAAAATGAGAGAGAGAAGAGAGAGCAGAGAGAGTGTGTATATGTTGTGTGTGTGTGTGGGCGCGTGTGTTTTGTGTGATGGAGAGAGTGTGAGTGTGTGGAGGGGTGTAGGAGTGAGGACGAATAGAGTATGTTATCAAGACTCCCTCTCGCCCCCTCCCCTTCCCCACCCTGCGGGAATGCCGGGGTTCTTTCAGTATAAACAACAGTACCCCCACTTTCCGGAAATGCTGTGTCAGAAATGTCCTCGTTTCTCTGTTTCTGACTCATTCCTTTTACTTTCTGTTACCAGTTTTCTTCTCACTTTCTGTCTCGCTGGTCCATTCACCTGTATGTTTTCCATAAAGCCTTACGTACTTTCTGTCTGTTAGGATTCAAAATGGGGTACATGGATGAGCTGCATTTCTAGCTCTGAGGAAATATGAATGGCTTTGTGGCTATTTTAGACACTGTAGGGCCTGTAATGTTTTTGTGCAGTTAGTTATGTTTATGTATTTGTATTCTATGACAGTCACAAGAAGACCATTGATAAGGAAGATTAGGAAAAGACAAGCAACATTTATAGGCCATTGTAAGAAGAAAAGGGAATTAGAGCACCCGATCACAACAGGAAGGCTGGAGAGAAAGAGAACACCAGGGAGAAAATATTAGACGGACTTGCAGGGTGGCTGAGGACAGACAGGGTGGGAGATGTGCTTGCGGTGACAAGGGCACATGATGATGCATATGGAGGGCCATGATCGCCAACGCCATGCGGCAGGGCACATGATGATGATGATAATTCTATAAAAAAAATTCCAACTGTCCTGAAAGGAAGTCCACTACCAATGCATTCAGCCCACATTCATCTACGGTGCAGAAACGTGGAATCTAACGGGAAAAAACTCGCTTTGAAACTAAGAACCATGCAGGGAGCACAGGAAAGAATCATGCTTGGCATCACCTGGACAGATCGCAAAACGGCTCAGTAGATCAGAGAAAAAAAACGAAACTGCGAGACATCCTGGAAACCATCAACAAATTGAAATGGAACTGGGCAGGACATCTCACCCGGAGAATGGACAATCGTTGGACAACAAAAACCACGTTCAGGATACCAAGACACGGCACTGGCAATAGAGGAAGACAGAAAACTAGATGGAGAGACGACCTAGATGGATTTGACAAGAACTGGAGAGGAAAAGCGCTGGAACGAAGTGAATGGAAGCAGCTGGGGAAGGCCTACGTCCAACAACGGACTTTCGATGGCTCAAAGACGATGATGGTATGTATTGTGTGTTTTGTTGTTGTTGTTGTTGTTGTTATTTTGTTTTTGTTTTTTAACTCGCCTCCAGCCCCAAAAACATCAAAATAAGAGCTGGAATGGCAAAGCAAAAAAATGGTCCAACTCAACAGCATCTGGAAAGACAGAGGCATACCAAATGGCCTGAAAGTTAGACTTCTGAAATGTTTGATCTGGCCAGTCATGATTTATGGCTGCGGAGCCTGGACTTTGAGAAAAACTAATTGCAGAAGAATTGAGGCAGCAGAGATATGGTTTTATCGGAGACTACTACGTATCAAATGGACAGACATAAGAACTAATGAAAGCGTCCTGGAAGAACCTGATACCACCAGAAAACTACTAGCAGACATCAACAAGAGAAGACTAAAATACACTGGCCATGTGTCACGCAACAAGAACACGAACCTCATGGCAACCATCTTTCAGGGAAACGCAATGGCAAAAAGGACGAAAGGCAGACCTCCAATCTCATATATCGAGAACATAACCAGCATCAGTGGCCTAAATATTCTACAAACTGTCCGCAAAAGTCAAGACAGAGCGGCCTGGAGGGAGATGGTGGCATCCAGATGTGCAGCGGCCAACACCGAACCCGGTGACGCCAACAGGTGAGACAGGTGAGATGATAGATTGGGCGGAGTGGTCAACGCCAGGGTGTGTTCTTAGATAAGTTGCATGAATGCAGTGATAAGTGTACATCATTATCTGTTACAGGTTTTGTGTCTTTACAGGTGATCGATGTGTTAAAATGTACATGATTTCTTTGAGATGGTTTCAGACAGTCTTAGTCCTGACGTGGCTCTGAACAGTCGGCTGGGCTTTAAACACTTTTAACCGTTTGACTCCCGCATCTTGTTCACCAGCATCCTACGTTGTCAACCATGCTAGCAAAGCAAAAACTTGACCCTTTGACTCCCTCACCCTGTTCATCAGCTTCCTGCAGGAAGCTGGTGGATAGGGTGAAGGAGTTAAAGGGTTAAGCCTTTACTGTTGGTAGGGTGCGGGAGCCAAAAGGTTTAAGACAATAATGATAATGATAATAATGATAAGATGATGATAACAATAATAATAAAAACGATGATGGTAATATCAGTGGTAGTAGTAGTAGTAATAGTAGCAGCAGCAGCAGTAGTATTCGTAGTAATGATAGTAGTAATGATAGTAATAATAACATTGATGATGATGATGATGATGATGATGATGATGATGATAATGATGATGACAGTAATAATAAATAGTAATGACGACGACGACGACGACGATGATGATGCTGATACTTTCTCAGCCTTTTCTGGATGGGTTCGTAACAAATTCGGGTCAGCGGTGTGGTCAGGTTCATCATCAT
>JAPXFY010000771.1:12500-15000 GCA_030674185.1 Monoplex corrugatus | reverse complement strand
AATGCGCTAATAGGGAACAGTACGCTGGAACACAAACTTGACACATACGGAGACATCATATACTCTATCTGCAGGGACACTTATGGAGTGAAGCAGCCAAAGACAAAAACGCCTCCCCAGAAATCCAGAAGACAGCAACAGATGGAGAGCATCCGGAGGGAGAAAAGGAAGCTTAAAAAGCGAATGAAAACTGCCTCAGAATTCGAGAAGCAAGGGCTCCTGGAACTCTGGAAAGATCTGAAGGCCAAACACAATGCTCTCAGCAAAGTGGAATCAGCAAGGCGAAGAAAGAGCAAAAAGAAGAAGACTCAAGATCGTTTCTTCAAAGATCCCTTTGACTTTTCAAGAAAGCTGTTTGAACAACCCAAATCAGGGACTCTCACAGTGGGCAAGGAAACCCTAGAGCAGCATCTCAGGGAAACATATTCCGATTCTCAGCGCGAGGCACCACTTGAAATCCAGAATCTGGTTTGGCCTGCAGCGCCAGAAGGAAAATTCAATAACAAACCACCAACACTGGATGAAGTGAAGAACGTAGTAAAGAAAGCCAGAGCCAAGTCAGCACCTGGACCAAACGGAATACCATACCTGCTCTACAAGAAATGCCCAAAAGTGCTCGAGTGGCTCCACAAGATGATTCGATCAGCATGGAGGAACCAGAAGATCAGCGACCAATGGATGAGAGCTGAAGGAGTGTACATTCCGAAGGAGCAGAACTCCAGCAGCATCAATCAGTTCAGGCCAATATCACTTCTGAACGTCGAGGGGAAAATCTTCTTCTCTGTTATGGCAGCAAGATTGACAAAATACCTGACTGAAAACAAGTATCTGGATATGTCAGTCCAAAAGGGAGGCATACCAGGAATGCCTGGATGCTTGGAACATGCCACGTTGATTTTGGGATGCCATCCAAAAAGCAAGAACAGAGAAGAGAGACATTGACGTAGTTTGGCTTGATCTGGCGAATGCATATGGATCAGTTCCACACGATATGATCCAGCTGGCTCTTGAAATGTATCACATCCCAGAAAACATCCGAACAATGCTGAGGAAGTATTTCCAAGGGTTCTCAATGCGGTTCTCTACCAAAGAATACACCACGGACTGGATAGACCTAGAGGTGGGCATTGCAATGGGCTGTGCAATCTCTCCCATACTGTTCGTGTTGGCAATGGAAGTCATCTTGAAAGCTGCAATGAAGAGTTCAGGTCCAGTGAATCTGGGAGTGGATACCAGATGCCTCCTCTGAAAGCTTTCATGGATGACACAACAGTCTTGTCCACGGATGAGGAAGAGACACACCAAATCTTAAAGCAGCTGGATGAGCTGGTGGCCTCTTCAAGAATGAGGTTCAAACCTAAGAAATCCCGAAGTCTCTCACTGCGAAAAGGAAAAGTGGCAGATTCATTCAAATTCATGGTAGCCAACCAAGCCATCCCCACTGTCACAGAAGAGCCAGTAAAAAGTCTCGGAAGATGGTATGATGACTCCCTGAAAGACACACAAAGGGGATGTGAAACCAAGCAAACAGCAGAAGAAGGCCTGAAGAAAATAGATAACTGCGGACTGCCAGGCAAATACAAAGTCTGGTGTCTACAGTTCATGCTGATACCAAAGCTGCTGTGGCCACTGCTAATCTATGACATTTGCACCAGCACAGTCGAAGCAATGGAAGCCAAAATCAACAAATACACAAGAAAATGGCTCGGTGTCCCACCTGGTCTCACTGATGTTGCATTCTACTGTCGTCAAGCAATGCTGAAGCTACCTCTCAAATCCATAGTGGAGGAATACAAAGTTGGAAAAGCAAGACTGTTGAGCATGCTGGAGGAATCGGAAGACAATATCGTGAGATCAGTTCATCCAAAGCTGAGAACTGGCAGAAAGTGGAAAGTCCAAGAGGCTGTAAACAATGCCAAGAGAAAACCTCAGCATCAAAGAAATAATTGGACACACGCAAACCAACAGACAGGGACTGGGAGCAACAAAAATGCAGTGGTGGTCCAAAGCCAAAGGGAAGGAAAAAAGAGACATGATCATACAGGAGTTGAAGGAAGAAGAAGATGTCAAAAGAGTGCAGAAGGCAGTCCAGCAAGGTCAACAGGGGCAATGGACAACATGGGACAGTGCACTCCAAAGAAGTCTCAGCTGGAACGATATGTGGCACATGGCTCCTCTAAGGATAAGCTTCCTCCTCAGATCTGTATATGACCTGCTCCCCTCGAATGCAAACTTAGTGAAACGGGGGAAAGCAGACGACCCAGCATGTCCGCTCTGTCAGAAGAAACAAACAGTGGAACATGTCCTAAGCTCTTGCAAAGTAGCGCTAGCCCAAGGAAGGTATACATGGAGGCACAACCAAGTTCTGAAAGTGATCACAGATGTGGTTAGCGAAAAAACCATGACCCCAAACGCACCAATTGCTATGACAACGTTCTACAAAGCAGGAGGGAAACAGGTCTGGCCCGAAAGTGCTATGACAACCAGCACATTGCCAAAG
>JAPXFY010007710.1:0-10276 GCA_030674185.1 Monoplex corrugatus | reverse complement strand
GCCTTTTGGGGAAAAAAAAGGGGAAAAAAGAAGAAAAAAAGGAAAAAGGGGGGGGAAAAAAAAAAAAAGGGGGGGGGAAAAAAAGGGGGAAAAGGGGGGGAAAAAAAAAGGGGAAAAAAACCCGGGCCCACAGCCAAAATTAGGGAACTTTTTAAAAAGGGGGGAAGAGGGAAAAAAAAAACTGGAGGGAAAAATTTTTAAAAAAAAGAAAAAATCAAAATTTATCCGGATTTGGAAGAAAAAGCCTAAAAAAAAAGGGATTTGGGGAAAAAATTCTAGAAATGAAAAAAAAAACCCTCGTGAAAAGGACCAGGGTAGGGTAGGGGGTGGAGAACCCTTTGAATCCAGCAAGGTTCAAAACCTGGAATTTTAAAATCAAAGGGAGGAAAAAAAAAAAGAAAAGGAAAAGGAAGGAAAGGAAAAACAAAACCCAGAAAGGAGAAAGGGTAAAAACAAAGGGCCCATCACCATTTTAGGAAACCCAATGGGGGGAGAAAAGGAAAACCCAGCAAAAATTCCAGGGGTTAATGGTTTAATTGATCAACCAACGTTTAAATTCGGGTGGAGTTTTTGCCTGGAGGGCCCGGGCTCGTCCGGAAAACTTTGGCAGAGGCCCAAAAGCCCCGGGGGGGCCCCGAAGGGGCAAAAAGGTGGGAAGCCTGGAGAATGGGGGGCATCGACCCCACTCCATGTAAGCAGGCTCTCCCTTTTGCTAATTCCCCTACAAAAGGAGGTGTCCTGCCTCCCAGACAGGGGGAGCGCCTCCTGGTGGTGCAGCAGGTATTCCAAACAAAGAAAAGGGGCCTTATTTCCTCTGTGCTGGCAAATTTGCACTGGCTAAGTTCAGTTTATTAAAATTTGCACTTTAAGCCATGCAAAGGGAAATGTTTGCGGCCAGGCAGCAGGAGGACAAACTGGTCCTGTTGGCTCGTTGGTCTAGGGGTATGATTCTCGCTTGGGGGCGAGAGGTCCCCGGGTTCAAATCCCGGACGAGCCCTTCTGGCTTTGCTTTAAAACTCTTCACCTGATTATGGCAACCAGTATATTTCTTTAGAAATTGGGGATTAAAAACAGGCAGAAACCAGGCCGGTTAGCTCAGTTGGTTAGAGCGTGGTGCTAATAACGCCAAGGTCGCGGGTTCGATCCCCGTACGGGCCATCTTTATCTATCTGGGACTTCAGCTCTGCTGTCTCGAACGTGACGGGCGGTATCCCAGAAATCTCTGCTGGCTAAACCAGCTGTGGACCTGGCCGAAATAGCTCAGTTGGGAGAGCGTTAGACTGAAGATCTAAAGGTCCCTGGTTCAATCCCGGTTTTCGGCAGAGGAACCGGGAGCCTTTTGGTCGAGGGGCTCCAGTGACCAAACGCCACTCTGTCTACCTGATTCCACCTAGCCTCATCGCTATCTACCTCTCAGACGGCCAGTTATCAGGGTGTGTTGGTTCCATGGTGTAATGGTTAGCACTCTGGGCTTTGAATCAGCGATCCGAGTTCAAATCTCGGTGGAACCTTTTAAGGTTTCGGAAGGAGGGAAAAAACAGAGGTGATGCGCAACTGCTGATGTGGCAGTGAAATCGGCACTCTCAAACCAGTCGGAATTGGGGGAAAAACATGGCCTTAAAAAGCAAAGGCCTCACTTGCTCCTGCTATCGCCTTCTAGGTTGAAATACTTAACTCTCTGCTGCTCGTGGGAAAAGGTGACCACCACGCCAAGGTTCCATGGTGTAATGGTTAGCACTCTGGACTCTGAATCCAGCGATCCGAGTTAAAATCTCGGGGAACCTTTTTTTTTTTGCGAAGGGAGGGAAAAAACGAGTGATGCGCAACTGCTGATGTGGCAGTGAAATCGGCACTCTCAAACCAGTCGGAATTGGGGAAACATGGGCTTAAAAGCAAAGGCTTCACTTGCTCCTTGCTATCGCGCTTTAGGTTGAATGACTTAACTCTCTGCTGCTCGGTGGGAAAAGGTGACGCACGCCAAGGTTCCATGGTGTAATGGTTAGCACTCTGGATCTGAATCCAGCGATCCGACTTTAAATCTCGGGTGGACCTGCTTTTCCTGGAATGTGCGCAGGGCCTCGTCCGTGAAAACATTTTGGCAGCAGTGAGCCTCAAAAGCTCATCTAGGGAGTGCCCCTTGAAGTGGAGCCTAAAAAGGGTGGTACGTCACGTGGAGAATGCGGGCATCGATCCCGCTACCTCTCGCTTGCGCCTGCTGCATCCCACCGATTGAGCCCAAAGTAAGCCCAAAGTAAGCCCACATGAGCCAATCACGTTTCTCTGCTGTGGCTTACTTTTGACCAATCGCGTTTCTCTCACGTGGCTTACTTTTGACCAATCGCGTTTCTCTCCGTGGCTTACTTTTGGCCAATCGCGTTTCTCTCCAGTGGCTACTTTTGACCAATTGCGTTTTCTCTCCGTGGCTTGACCAATCGTGTTTCTCTTCTGTGACGTACTTTTGACCAATCAGCGGCTGCTGTTATTATTGTCATCTTTGCAACAGGTAAGGCTATTCTTCATTACTGTATAATCGTTTATTATTTATTCATAAACAGTGTGTATTTTTGGAAAATGAGACATGCCAATATAGCTAGCTAGCGTGTATATTACAGGTTTACTTCAGTACCTGTGAACCTGTAACTTTCCCCATGATAAAATACAGAAAAGAAAACTTGTAGCTACTGTTAAGTTAATTAGCCGGCCGCTAATTAAGCTATATCCTCCTGAGACCAAAATAAGTTTTGTTAATTTAGTATTTTTTGTGTGTGTCATTACATTGTTTAGAGCATAAGTAGGCTAAACGTTTTTTACAAAAACGTTTTATTTTTTATTAATGTTATTATAGGTTATACTATGTCTTCTGTAGATGACACTAGGACTATTTTTTATTATTATTTTATATTTAAAAAGACATTAATAGGCAAAAAACAATGGTATTTTTTTGAAATCACCAATCATTTTTTAGGTTTCAGGATTTTATATACCAACTTTGTATGAAGGTGATTCCAACTATGTTATAAAAGATATAACAGAATGATTTGATATAGACTTCCATTTTGCTTTATGCAATATGTGTGTAAAATGGCCATAAGCGGGTTTTCCCATTTTATACAATGTATCTGTGTATCTAATTTGCATATTAATGCATCCTTGGGGCAACATGTAATGAAAAAGAAGTGTAATAATGGGAGTTAGTAGTAATTGCCAAGATTTTAATATCTAATATTTCATAGAATTTCTATCCATATTGTCAACCAAAATGCCTGATAAACATGAGCCTGATAAACATGATTTAAGTCCTGGTGTGTAGCTTGTTAAATTATTGTTAACACACTTAACATACAGGTATCTTTTAGATTGGCAGAGGTAATAGTCTCTTTCTGATTTTCATTTCAGAAAATGTACGCATACCCGTTTTTCGTCGCCAGTCAGCAACATCAAACCGTCTCCTCATGGCGCCATAGCGGAGGCGAAGCAACTTGAAAATGTGGTGTCTGAAAGGGCCAAATCGAAGGAGGAGGTGCTGGCAGAGGCAAGTACTTTTGTCTGCACAAACGGTGGAGATCCCAGTGACCAGTTTTTTAGTACTGGCTCACTGCAAACTTCAGTTCGGGAAGTACCAGGGTCAGAGATTTAGATGGCTCCTGGAAAACTCTCTGGGGTACGCAGTGTATTTGGTGCTCAGCATTTCCAGTGAGAAAGCGCAGACAAGCCACCTGTCAGAAATAAACAACTGTTCCTACAGTACACTTCTCATATTAGAGAGATGGCAGAAGAAGTAAAGAAGTATAAGAGGAAGCAGGAAATGCAAGCAGAAGCCCGGGCAACTGGAGACCAGGGCTGCTTGATGGTGGAGTTTGGGGACTTTCAGGGCCGGTCCATGAAAGTGTTTATGAAGACCAGAGCAAGGAGGCAGAAGCCCTCATCAGGTATCTGGTTAAGGCAGATGCCAGGCCCAACACCAACATGGCCATTTTCAGGCGTATGTTCTGAAAAAACGGGCTTCTGATATGGGCACCAGTGTACATCAGCCTGCACGTCCACCTGCAGCCTCCTGTACCTCTGCACGTCCACCTGCAACCTCTAGTGCCTCTGCAACGTCCCACCTACAGCCATCCAAACTGGTTTACAGCAGACCGCCACTGTGAAAGCACTGTTGGCGCGTGGCAAACATATGTCTCCTTCACAGCTGGCAAAAAAAACTAATGTCACCAGTTAAACCCTGTGAGTAGGAGTATAAATAAGGAATTTTCCCTACAGCAGTTCTACATGTATTCATTTATCGTCATGGCAAACTTGTTCCACTTGTTGTTTCCAGATCCATTACTGCAGTCCACTTTACCTCCTCCGGCAGCAGAACCCCCAGCCAAACATTTGGCCCTAAAGCAGCTTTTCGCTACTGGTAAGTAAGCAACATCTTACATATGTTTGTCTCCATGTATTGATCACAATAATAGTTTTAACATTTGTGCTCCAGGCACTTCCATTCCCACTGCTGAAGATGATGATGAGGAGCTGGTATTTGCTGCATCACAATGTGAAGCAGAGCTAAATACAGGTGTGGCATATGACAAAATGCAAATATTATAAGAATGTTTTGTGGAAACCCACTGAGAATCATTATTTTTGACAATAAATAAATAAACATTTTAAATTATTTTTTGTTTACAATACAGAATTATGTGACATCATGCCTCAAGCGGGAGGCATTCTTTGAGTGCACTTCTTCCAAACCTTAAGGATGTCCAAAGGTGTCAGTGTATTTATTTGCGTTACCTGTTGCTAAACAATCACTGGATAACTTTTTCACACCGCTTGCTCTTCTCACTCACTCAACCTGAGCAGACATGATGGTGGAGATTAATTGTTCTAATTATTAGAGGAACAGTTTTTCCTTATTGTGTCTGTGTGCATGCTTCATGTCTGTGGGCATCACACTTTTTTTTACTGAATTCATCACGACTCATTTTCCTTCTTTCATTCCATCTAATCCTCATTCTCAAAGAGCTATATTGATCCCATATTCCTTACATCAATAAAGTGTACACTGTGTTCTTTGCTTCTTAACACTAATACCATTTTTTTCACTGTTATTCCTAAATATAATCATAATTATTATTAATACTTGTCCAAAATTACTGCTTTGCCGGCTGTTTGTGGGCTGCATTTATGGGATATTATTATCAAATAACAGTCATCCTTATATTGTTTATGTTACTGTTCACTCAGAGGCCTGTGCCGGTCCGTCTCCATCAGCGGAAACAGCACAGACACCAGCTCTTCCTCATCATCAGCCACCAGCTGAGCTTCCTAGTCACTGGAAAGATCATCTTCCACCTTTCCAGCATGAGTGGATCCGGAACACACTGTTTAAAAGCCAACGTGCGAACCGGAAAGCCAGAAATAGTGTCCCAGCTGAAGCTTTGGTGGTATCCTCCTCAGCCCCCTTTAATAAACACCCAGCCACCCGCCTCACCTGACCTCTTCTTCTGTCGGCCCATTTTCTTATGGATGCCGCTAAAGATGTGGTTGTTTCCTCTTGTCTGCGTTCGCCCAGACTGTGGTAAGCACAGACTTACAGCAGCAGGACTTTACCGTACCGTGCGCAAGGTCTTGGACATTGATGGGTGGTATGACCTTGCCACTGAGTATCTGGAGTGCAAACGCTGCAAAAAGAAGTATCCAGCCTGGAACGAGGACATCTTGGGACAGCTGGATATGGGCCACCGCAGTCAGTTTCCAGCTTTGCTGACATACAGGTAATTCATAATGACAATCATTCATTATTAGGCGCTTTTATTTGCGTTATTTTTTCCAACCAAAGCATTTGCATGATTATACTGTTGTTTCATTAGATACTCATGTGACAACCGGGTGGTGAGGATGATGAGGGAGAGGACACTGGGCAACAGTGTGACTCAGCTCTACAAGAAGCTGATGGAACAACACAGTGAGACATGGACACAGCGTGTCCTGCAGTACCTGACTGCCTGTGAACCATTCACAAGGTCCTCCCTTGTGCAGCCTCCTGTGTTGCTGAGCCTCCCCTTTTACCTGCCCTACCTAAACCTAAGTGGCTGTTAGCTGTGTACGCCAGGGATGTTCTGGGGCGATGGACGAGGTCAAGGCCAAATAACATCTGTATTTGGCTGTGTTCTCAAGATGGACTCCACAAAAAAGGTATCACAGCCCCGTTTATATCCAGAAATTGTCCAGATATGGGTATGTGTGTGTACATAATGAACAGTTATGAGTTTTTATTTTGTTTAAATTATTATTATTTTTTTTCTTCAATAGGTCACAAAAAAAACTTGCCGGTGCTGCTTCAGGAACAGCTGCCTGGTGCACAAATGTTGGTAACGAACATGGCCAAGTCCTTGTCTCTGTCCTAACAGCCGCCGAGGGACATGCATTGGACCCATGGCAGCTGGCCTGATGAAACGCTACCGAGAGGCAGGAGAGGCATCCCCAAAGGTGATGTACGTGGACAGAGATTGCTGCAGTCAGCACGGCCAGTCTCAGGTGAAGGCCATGTTTTCGGAGTGGGATGAGCTTGAAGTGCGCCTGGACATCTGGCATTTCATGCGGCGATTTGCTGCAGTGTCACGACAGAGGCTCATCCGCTCTACGGGATCTTCATGGCACGTCTATCCATGTCCATATTCCAGTGGGATCCAGAGGATGTGGCTGCTCTTCGCCGTGCAAAGGAGGGTGAGCTGGCGGCACAGAAGACTGGCTACATCTCAGAAAAGGCGGTCTGTGCTCGCATTAACCGGAGGGAGTTGGCACTGCACTGCCGGAGGAGGACCAGAGGAGAGGAGGAGACCACCATATTGATTGGGTCACTGATTGATCAGTTTGACAGTGCGGACGGGAAGGATACTCTGGGAGTTCCACTTCTGAACCATGAACGGATCCAGCAGATATGGAAAGAACAGCGGAAGCATGTACAGTGTATCCAAGACCCAGAGCACTTTCCGCTCTACATAAAGAAGGGGACACTGAAGAAAGGCGGTGTGGAGCTGTGCTGCTACAGGTGTGCTCGAGGCTCTACCTCCTTGGAGTCATTCCACCTCCACCTGAACCGTTTTATTCCAGGTATTACATAAATATGGATTAGTAATTTTTCTGTAAAAAAAATATAAGCACTGTAACTGCTTCCATTACGTTAAAGTAATGTCACATTAATAAATGTCACACTTTACTGTAATATTACAGTTCTTTTCTGATGTCATAAAGCATTGACAAAGCTGTTTTGCCTCACAAGTCACTAATAACTGGTTATAACGACAATATTTTTTTTAATGTAATTACATAACTCTATTACATGTAACCAGTTACTTCATAGCACCTCATGTGAAGTAAATATATTGTACATATGTGACATATAAAACCCTTTTTTATTTATTTAACTTTTAGGAACCAGTGCCAGTGATGCGCATTTTCAGGCCTATCTCCTTGAGGGCTTGATGCGTTGGAATGATGACCGGATGGAAGATGCCATAAAAGGAGCGTCCTCCATCCGGTCATATGGCAGTGCCATGAGAGAGGCTGTTGACCAGCTTAGCAGAGGATCTTTGGGAAGCCCTGGGATGAGCGCTATCGCCCTCCTGGAGCATATACAGGCAAGACATTCATTATTTTGTTATTTTGTAATACTCTACTAAGCATCTATTTAGCCTTAAATGTACTAGACAAAATATTAAGAAAATATTTTTCCCTTTTATTCTTGTAGGTGAATTGCTAGGAATAGAGTACCTTTACAGCAGACTGGCAAAACAATGACTCCAGTGCTCCAGAACCCAGAGGATGAAGACAGGCTGGTGGAGGAAATTGATGACCAAGACCTGCAAGATGAGGGGTTTGAGGAAGAGATCACGGAGGACATCACAGTTCCAGTGCTGTACGAGAATGACCCCTGCCATGATCTCGCAAACAGCCCCTCATCTTTGCCTCAGCCTCAGTCCCCAGCATCACTGGCTGACGTATCAATGGCTGACGTGTCACTGGCTGAGCCATCCATATCAACTAGAGAAGGACAGCAACTTGCCCCTGGCCCTTCAGTGTTGTCACAGCCATCTGACACTGGAAGCAGTCTCTCCGACGAGGCTCAGGTAAAACACTTTCAGGGCTTTATTTAATTTCAATCTCATTTTATTCCACATATATTAACATGAATCTGAATTTACTAGGGAGCAGTCATTGGGCCCGATGGCATCGCTGGGTGGGACAAGGTCCAGGATATGGCTGGTTACCTGGTTGGTCTTCGTGAGGCTCCTTACCTCACTGACCTGCAGGTGACAGAGGCCATCCAGCTGTGGACAGCTCTCCATGACGTTGACAAACAGCGGGTCAACTATCAGCCTCGACATCAGCCTCAGCTGACACATGGACGCTTTAAGGCACCGAAGCGGTCCGGAGTCACACCGGGTGTGGAGAGTGTAAAACGGTGTCTGATTGGACATCCCGGGGGACCAGCGCAGTGGCCCAGCACCAGCCGCTTGGTTGAGGCCATTTGTACAAAGCTGTGTGCTTTACACAAGTCGCCGACCAAGAAGGCTGGGGTTTGCACCCCCAGGTGGTCTAAAATCCTCTCGGATTACCACCACATCCGAGAGCTGGTGCTCAACAATCGCAGGCTGATGGATGAAACAATGATCCAGCTGTTTGAGCTAAACCAGAAGACACTCATTCAGTGGTAAGCTAGGCACATTATTTTCTTCAAATTATCTGAATACTTTATAAACATATATATAATACATGTAATTTATTTTCAGGTTCAACGGCAGCAGAAAAAACAGGAAATGAGTGTCCTCGCTCAGGGACTGACTTCACCTGACCCAATTGCTGTGGCTGATTCGCAGCTTCCTCCACCGAGGGAAAAAATTGGATGAAGCGGCATCGACCTCAGGCCCAAAACATACATTTATCCTTCCGCCAAATCGAGAAGGACAGGCTCCTCTTCTGCGACCAGGTCGACGGCCCGCTGCTGCCACCACCATGGTGTGCCCCATTGCACCTGCCCCCACAGCATCAGGAGTTGTGCAGCCCATTTCAGCACCTGGGTCATTGTCACTAGTCCTTAACCCAGACATGACCGTGTCAATGGTGATTCCCCCTTCTGGTGCTTCAACATCCGGTGCAGGCCCAGCTCCACCTGCTCCTGTGTCTGCTGCTCCTGTGTCCCGTTACACCCAGAGGAACAGGCGCCGGCGGGCCCAAGAGACGGAAAGCGGAGTCCATAAGAGGAAGTATGTGCGAGGGGTAACCTTTAACATGTGCAGCAAATGTGGGCAGCCCAAAACCAAAGAGTTTGGCCATAGCCGATATGGTAATGCCACATTTTGCTTGCGTGCCTCAATGGAAAATCTTTAGATGACTGGTTGGCAGAACAGCGCCAGCTAAATACAACCCAAACTCCACCTCCTCAATAAACAATGTGCTTTTTTTCCTGTATATATTTTGTATATATTACTGTACATGGTTCCACCCAGTCTTTCATATTGTCCTATAATATATTATATATATATAATGTATAATACAGTATGTGTGTGTGTTTGGGTGTTTGTGTCTGTGTACTCATTTCAATATTTGTGTGTATTCATTTTAATATATATTTTTTTACATTTGAAGTGTCATTTAAATATTTGTGTGTATTCATTTTAATATATATTCTTTTACATTTGAAGTGTCATTTAAAATATTTGTGTGTATTCATTTTAATAAAAAATTTGAAGTGTAATTTAAATATTTGTGTGTAATCATTTAAATAAAACATTTGAAGTGTCTTAAAATAATCTGATAAATCATATCAATCAAATAATATCCCTAAAAAAAACATTTGAAGAAAACATTTTTATTCATTTTATTAAATCATAAACAACATGTAATATGCAATATTTTTTTAAATAATATACACAAAAAAACATTTAATAAAACATGAAGTGTCTTAAATCTGATAAATCATGTCAATCAGATCATATCCCTCCATTTGTATTCATTTTATTAAATCATCAACAACATGTAATATGCTATATTTAAAAATAAAAATAATACACACAAAAAAATATAAATCAATATAATGACGTCATAGATAAATGAAGACGCAGGCGCAGTTGATCGCACGCAGAACACGGGTTCGAATCCGCCGCAGATGGTGACTTGTTTCACATGTGACTAAAACTCCTTCATTAACGCACAGGAATAAAGCCTAATAATGTTGCAGGGGAAATGTGTGGGCAAATTCTCGCTTTTTGCGTCTTTTTTGCTTGCCGGG
>JAPXFY010007709.1:7500-10277 GCA_030674185.1 Monoplex corrugatus | reverse complement strand
TTCCCCCCCTTTTTTGGGTTCCCGTGCAAAGTCCCCCCGAAAACCCCCCTGGCCCAAAACCCCCCCTTCACGGAATTTTCCAAAAAAAAAAAAAATTCCCCCCTCATTTTTTTAAAAAATTTTCCAAAACCAAAACCCTGTGCCCTTTTCAAAAATCTTTAACCTTCCCCTTCCCAAAAAAATTTTTTCCCCTCCCAAAAAAAAAAAAAACCCCACGTATTCAAGATTTACCACCAAATTTAAAAACCTTGTAAGGCTGCAGGACCCCGGGAAAAACCCCCCCTGTTTTCACCCCTACTTTTCCCCGAAAAGAAGAAATTTTCACCAACAGCCCTTTTCCCCTTTCCCAAATGGACCTCTCCATTCCCTTTTAAAACCCCGTTGCCCCCCCATTCCCTCCCTTTCCATGAACAAACTTTTTTAAACGGGAACTGTCCAATTTTTTCTTTTTCCCCCCCCCTTTCAGAAAAATTTCCCAAAAACAAAAAAAAATTCCCTTTCTTCTAATTCTCTTCTTGAAAATTCCGGGGTCTCCCCCAAAATTTTTCCCCCCCCAAAAAAGTTAACCTTCCTCAGAAAAAATGCCATACCCCTGAAAACTCCCTCTCCTTCCCAAACCCCTCCTTCAATATAGGCCCCCCCAACCCATTGTCTAAAACCAAAATTTGACCGGATTCCTTTCAGCATTAATTTTGGCCCCCCCCCTTTTTTCCCCCCCCTTTTTTCCTTCTTTTCAAAAAAAAACAAACGTTTTAAAGGCTTTTCCCTCTCCTCCTGGGGGCCAAAAATTTTTTTGGGGTTTTTTTATCTTTTATTGTTAAACCCCCCTCAAAAAAATTTTTGGGGAAAAAAAAAATTGGAAAAAAAAACCGCGCCCCCCCAACTGGTGCCCGGCATGGGAAGGTTCCCAAAGCTTGTTTAAGCGCCGAAGCTTCCCGGGCCCCGCAAAAATTTTAGCTGCCCCCCCCCCAAAGTCCTCCCCCCCTTTTGTTTAAAAAATTTGGGTTTCCGCTTGATCCGCCATGCCTTTTTGAACGAGATTTGCTCATTTTATGTTCCCCATCGGAAGACCCTTGAAAAATAAAAAACCGTTTTTCTTAATTTTGATTGTTTGAATTTCCTGTTGGTTTTTCCCCCCTCTGGGCCCAAAAAAACTCGTCCCCTTTTTAAAAAAAAAAGAAAAAAAAATTTATCCCCTCCTCCCCAACTTCCTGGGTCCCTTACAAACCCTCCCCTTTTAACCCTTCTAAAAAATAATCCCCCCCCATTCCTGAAAATTACTTAAATTAAAACCCCTCAGCCCCCCCCCCCGCCCGCCCTGATTTTTCCCCCTTTCCCGCCTAAACTCAATCTTGGCCCCGGGGTTTCCCTTTCGGCCCTTCCGGGCAAACCCCCTTTATCCTCAAAACCTTTTTTTTTCCCAAGGCCCCCCCAAAAATTTTTTTCCCTTGTTTTAAAACCAAAATACTAAACCCCCCCCAGGCCCCGGGGGGGGAAACCTTTTGTTTTTTTTTGGTTTTGTGTGCCCGTTTTTTCCCTTGGTTTTTCTTGTTTTAGGTTTTTTTTCTCCCCCTTTTGGGCCCGGGTTTTTGGGTGTGTTGTTTGTGTTTTGGGTGGTGTTTTGGGGTTTTTTTGGGGGGTGTGGTGGTGGTGGGTTTGCTGGGCGTTGGTGGTGTGTGTTTTTTTCGGGCTTGGATTTGATTTTTTCGGATTTGCGCTGTATGATATTGTTTGTTATGTATGCATGGGGGGTATTGTATGTTTTTGGTATACGCTTGATTTATGTATGTATGTATGTATGCATGTATACGCTCAGCTTAGATTTATGTATGTAAGTATGTAAGCATGTATGTATCCATGTATACGCTCATATGTATGTAGGTATGTGTGCATGTATACGCTCAGCGCTTAGATTTGATTTTGTCAAGATTTTGCGCTATATAAATAAAATATATTATATTATTATTATTTACTCCAGCCCTCTAGCTGCCCCCCCCCCCCCTTACACACACACACAGTACACACACACGGTACACACACACACGGTACACACACACACACACACACACACACACACACACACACACACACACACACACACACACACACACACACACACACACACACAGTACACACACGCTAACACGGTGTCGACGTGAATGATGCTCTACACCCTTTTTCGCTATGACATTCCATTTTTTCCTTTGGTTTTATAGGCGAGATTTTAAAGAAACCAAAATTGGAATAGATCTTCAAAAGCAAAAGACATAAAGACATTTATAAAACACACACACACACACACACACACACACACACACACACACACACACACACACACACACACACACACACACACACACACACACAGGTGTGGAAGCCCAAGTCCTTCCCTGTCCCGCACCTCTCTCTCGTTTGGTCGAGGTGTACCATGTGTGGATTACGTGTGAACCATGGGCAGCTATATGAAATTTTGGCCAATGGCATAGAGCGTACATCATGTGCCCTGCCGCATGGCATTGGCGATCATGGCTGTTCATCATACGAATCTACCCTTTGTCGCTGCAAGTACATCTCCCACCCTCTCCGTCCTCAGCCACCCAGCAAGTCCGTCCAAAATATGAATAAAGGAATAGGTAAATAGATGAATGAATATAACTAAAAAATCAGTAAATAATAAAAAAAAAAAAACCCAAACAATAAACAAGCAAGCAAAACAAAACAAAAACAGATCACAGCTGCGTCCTAGGAATGGAATCAGATGTGTCGAGGTGGCTTGA
>JAPXFY010007709.1:0-2500 GCA_030674185.1 Monoplex corrugatus | reverse complement strand
AGAGAGAGAGAGAGAGAGAGAGAGCAGAGAGCAGAGAGAGAGAGAGAGAGCCAGCCAGCCAGCCAGAATACCGTTTTCGGATGGACAGACTAATGATGAAATAGTAAATAAATTAGGATGGCTTCGTTCGCTATACGATACTACTATACAACTGCTGCCACACACACGTACACACACACGTACACACACACACACACACACACACACACACACACACACACACACACACACACACACAACACACACAGAGAGAGAGAGAGAGAGAGAGAGAGAGAGAGAGAGAGAGAGAGAGAGAGAGAGAGAGAAGAGAGAGAGAGAGAGAGAGAGAGAGAGAGAGAGAGAGAGAGAGCGCGCGCCAGCCAGCCAGCCTACAGACGAACGATGAAATAGAAAATAAATTAGGATGGCTTCGTTACCGTGGACGCAGCGTGTCTGCTGTATTTAGGCGCCGTATCTGAAAATGGCTTAATACGAGCTAATGGAAAACTGTTTGACATAACCTGACAACCACTGAACCTTTGTTTCTTCGACGGTGGAAGTAGACAGATTTAAAAAAATTTTTTTTTTTTTACGGTGGGGGTGACGGTGATGGTTAGTGTCGGCTCATTGACGTTCAAATCTTTTTTGAAAGGGGTGGGGAGGGGTGGGGAATGGTAGAGGTAGGTGCTTAGCGCCGATTGGCGTTGTCTGGATTGTTTGATCGGTTGAGTAATCGATGCCAAATCATTTTCGATCCCTCTGGGTGTGGTGTAATATAAAGGCGCTGTTTCGTATGGTGTTGGTCGATTATCTGTTGGGATTGTATTAGCTGTTGAGATGAAATTCTGGTCGCAGTGGTTTTCTTTGTGAAAATCTGGCTTACCTTCCCCAGGGGATCGTGTCGCTTCTATGGGGGTGCGCTTTATCATTTCTCCCGTGCGTGTAAACTGTATTGCATTGCACTGTGTTGTATAGCATTGTATTGTATTGTATTTTATTGTATTGTATTGTATGGTATTTCATTGTATTGTTCCTGATCGGATCGTATTGTTTCGTATCATTTCTTGTCGCATCATATCGTATCGTAATCTATTCATCATATCATATCATATATATCGGATCAGATCAGATCAGATCGTCTCGTCTCGTCTCGTCTCGTCTCATATGATCAGATCACAGATCAGATATCAGATCAGATCACAAATCAGATATCAGATCAGATCAGATGTCAGATCAGATCATAGATCAGATCATAGATCAGATCATAGCTCAGCTCAGCTCAGCTCAGCTCATCTCATCAAACCACATATCAAACCACATCAAACCACATCATATCAACCCACATCATATCAAACCACATCGCATCGCATCGCATCGCATCGCATCGCATCGCATCGCATTTTATTTGTACTATATTACATTGTTTTGGCAGCGCTTTGTATTGTATTGCATTACATTGTATTGTAGTTATTTCCTGTCACAAAAAGGATTTTCATTGTAGATTACACAGGCTGCTGTATCAGAGACAGGTGTTTCGCCACAGTTCAGCGCCATTTTTCTTTTTTAACGGAATGATCGTCATCTGCTTTGGAGGCACAAAAAGCCTTGACTTTGAAGAATCTAAGTATTGACAAATTAACAGCTCAGAATGGTGATGCCAGCTTAGCGTTTGAGCAGTCCCTCTCCCCTTTTCCCCATTTCAAGGCCTTGCCAGCGCCAGGGTTTTGCACAGGCTCAAGGAGTCTGCCAGATAATTGCTGGCAGATTTGGGTGGAGCGCGGTTTGGGATTGTCCGAACGCGATGAATCGGCGTTGAACAAATGAAACTCCAAATTCACGTTTTACCATCTGAACTGTTTGTGCTCATGCAACAATATGGAACTGTGCACATTTGTACGGTGCACACGAATTATTCAACCGCGCATGTGGGTTGCATTATGTTTAAACCTCTAAGTGAGATTGTTGTTGACAGACCGGGAAATACATGGAGAACGTCATCGATGCAGCATGTTCACAAATTTGCCTCGTAATAAACTGATAGATGGAATCGCGCCCATCTGAACAAAACCCACATCCCATCCCCTTATTGAACCGTTCTACCAATATCTATCTATCTATCTATCTATCTATCTATCTATCTATCTATCTATCTATCTATCTATCTATCTATCTATCTATCTATCTATCTATCTACCTATCTATCTATCTATCTATCTATCTGTCTATGTCTGTCGGTCAGTCGGTCGGTTTATCTATCTATCTATCTATCTATCTATGTCTGTCGGTCGGTCGGTCGGTCGGTCGGTCGGTCGGTCGGTCGGTCGGTCGGTCTATCTATCTATCTATCTATCTATCTATCTATCTATCTATCTATTTGTCTGTCTGCCTATCTATCTGTCTGCCTATCTATCTGTCTGTCTGCCTATCTATCTATCTATCTATCTATCTATCTATCTATCTATCTATCTATCTATCTATATCTGTCTGTCTACATACCTACCTACCTGCCTACCTACATGTA
>JAPXFY010007708.1:0-10278 GCA_030674185.1 Monoplex corrugatus | reverse complement strand
TCACCATACTGTGCCTATCATTTTTAAAGTGTGTATGAATTTTCTAAAAAGCACTTTTGGGAACATAAATTGTTCACTCTTTAATTGGGTCATGGGTCAAAGACCTAAAAATTTTTAAAACATCGGGTCTTTTGACTTTAATTCTCTTTTTTGGGACGTTCATCTTCACCATACTGTGACCAGTACCGTTATCTTCAGGGGGATAGCATGGAGTCTGCCTTCATAAAGGTGTGTGTTTTTGTTTGTTTGTTTGTTTGCTCGCTTGTTTGTTTTTTTTGCTCGCTTGTTTGCTTGTTTTCCGCGACATATGAGGCATGAACTTAAGCATTTTTAAACTGAGAAACAAGGTGGCGGGAGTGGTGTTTAACCTCATTTTCTTGTTTAAAAATTCTGTGGTCGAGGGGTTTTTAAAGGATATGTCTCGGGCCCCTTTAGAAATCCGGGTTCGAATCTTGAATTAGAAAGAGTTTTTTTTTTCCTTTTTTCCCAACTAGATCCTAAGTAGGGATATAGATATTAATCTTTCAAATGAGACGTTTAAAATGTCGTCATGTTTGCATCAAGCATCAGCGTATTTGTAAACCTTTGATTTCCCGCACCCTATCCCCCACCTGCAAACCCTTAAACCCTTTTTTGACTTGCTCACCCTTTTACACCGTTTCCCTGAGGACAAGGGGGGCAGGATGCTGGGGGGACAGGGTGCGGGTTTGTCAAAGGGTTTTTTAAAACTTTCCCAAAGCGCTCAAGCAATTTACATATAGAAGTGACTATTTTGTTTTGATTTGTTTCTATGATTTTTTTCATATTGTATGGTTCAACTGTTTTTTGTTTTTTTTGTTTGTTTATTCGTTTGTTTTTTTGTTAAAAATCATGCTTACATTATATGTGTAGAGTTGTAATTTACTAGCTGTAAAACAGGTGTGGCGGGAATGTTGGTACAAACCCTGAATGACAAAGTATCTTAAAGTTTTCCCAAATTTATATCTTCCAACTCATATCTAAGTTTATATTTTCCCCTCTCAAAGTGATACGTGGAAATCATTTCGTGTGCGAATCAGGTGGGATTAAAAATGTTACTTACTTAATCTTTTTATTTTTTTCATTAATTAATAAGTTGCAACTTCTACGTGCGCTCGAATGTACCAGTGGGCTTTCACATCGATGGTCGGTTTTTGTTGTTGTTTTCATTGTTTTGTTGGCGTTGTTGTTGTTATTGTTGTTACTTCTTACTCCATCATTAAGGCAATCATACTCCGTTTTCAGCAGGTTCGAACTAAAACTTTCCAGTTGGAAAACTAATATTTTAACCTCTCGACTACTGCACCCTCAGATTCGCGTTTAGATGGGACAAAGAAACACCGAAGTACACACACACACACACACACACACACACACTCACACACACACACACACACACACACACACACACACACACACACACACACACACACAACACACACACACACACACACACACACACACACACACACACTACAATACAATCACCACCATCACAACTATTACAACAGTAAAAATAAAAACAGCGGCACTAGATATTTACATATCGTCGAAATCTAAGTTTGAAATAAGTGAAGAGACAAATAAAAACAGAAATGATATACGTTATTTTATATTTGCAAACCATGTTTGAAAATCTTTTGAAATTCTTCTGAATTTTTTCGAGATTTTCGCTCATCATCAGAGTTCTGGAAAAAGAAAAATAACACAAATGTTATCAAACCAAGTAACAGATATCCCGACGACAGCATGCGCGGAAAATGGCGGCGTTTTTCAGTTCAGCGTTAGGGAATTAGGGAAATTGAAGTCATATTATATATTATTTAACTTTGTGAAAGATTGTGCATATTTACTTGTATTAGTGAAGGCTGTCAGTGCTGCTGATAGCTAGAACATGCTTCCAGGACATTATTGGATAGCAACAGTGTTGTGTTGTTGGAGCACTACGTTCACAGTATCACAGGGCCCCCCCTCTAGGGGGAAGAAACATTCCTTCGACTGACTTGGGAGACGAGTTAATGAGGTGGGTGTGCTGCAGATCAGGCCGTCCATAATTCAACTGGTCACTCAGTTATTTCCATTCGGACAGGGTCTAGCGCCCACGTGGTTCTCATCCATCTTTAGTGGACACAAAGGGCGGATGGCCTGAATTACCAACATTCCTTTGACCGACTCGGTAGATGAGTTAATGAGGTGGGCGCACTGGAGATCACGCCATCCATAATTCAATTTGTCACTCAGCAATTTCCATTCAAACGGGACTGCGGAATGACGACCATGGCCGCTATGTCAATATCGCCATCACTGTCCAAGAAAATTTATAGGTAGGTTGAATGACGACCAAGGCAGCTATGCCAGGATCGCCAAGTTCCCCAAATTTGAAATGCCCAGTTTTATTGATATCAACAGCTAGAGGGCAGCTGGGAATGTTTGTAGCTGAGACAAAGACCGGTAAATGGGAATCGCACTGTATATATGCTAGCAGTCAGTCGTTAGGGGACACTAACTAGTGGGAGAGTCAGCACTGAGTCGACACCCAGTGTGACAGTGAGTCAGTGAACGAGAGAAGTCTCCAATCTATCTTAAAGGTATGTGACTACGTTTCATCTTATACTTTTGTTAGGGTAGGGATAGAAGTAGGTAGTATGTTTTCTTTGCCATGAAGCAGAGAGAGAGAGAGGGAATAGAGTAGGAATTATGGAAGTGCTCAGTATTTCAGTGATAAGTAAGTTAGTGAAGATTCGTAGTGCATCTTAGGGTTTTAGGACTATTAGGATTCATGGCACACACGCTTGGTGAATTACGCTTTTTCTTAATTGAATAAAGGCTTTGTAGTTATCAATTTATGTGTGGACTGCTTTGAGAATCATGTCCAGCGTATTTGTGTATTTCTTCTCGTCACTCTCCTTTCTGGTTGTATGTGATGTTGGAGACAGAGTGACCCTAAATTCTCCTATGATAAAAAGAGACTAAATTCTTTCCCTGATAGATGGCAAGACCAAATTCTCCTTGAGATACTTCAAAGTAGAGAAACAATTTCTCATTCTCACCCCCAATCCCCAAACGTATCCCCCTTGCGATGCATGGTGGACACACAATTCTTCCTGCGATACATGGTGGAGATGCAGTCTTTCCCCTTTACCTCAAAATCGCAGCCTTCGAGTATTCCCCATCTTAAAAAAATTCTAGATAGAATCATTGTGAAAGTCGAAGTGTAAGTCAAAGATAGCCGAGAACCAAGATGTGTTAGTGTTCCGACTTCAATTTTCCAGCACTGCCACACAGCACAAGTTAGCCAAGAGTAGGCCTACTGCCTGAGCTGAGCGAGCATAGATATAAATACTAATGCATCACATAGATTAGCACTTAGGGGAATTCATCTTCTATGTTCAGTTATGTTCAGAGTCATTTCCCATAGGCTGGTTGATGCCTTTATACATCTACAAAATGTCGACTCAAGTTAACAGATGTGTGTTGGATACCATTTCGTACGCAAAGTGAAGCAAGTACGTCATAGACTGCACCAAAGCTTGTTGCTTGTCTCCAATACAGTGTCTGATTCTATCAGCGAGCTTATCTCCAGCGCGTGTCAGTTGTGAGGTTTGGGCCTACCTTGACCGTAGCATGTTACGCCTACAGCCCCCCTCCTTCCCTCACTCCCCACCCTCCCACCCTCTCAGAGTCATTCATTATCTGTTGCCCATTCTGGTCACTCGTGTGTGTGGTTTGTAAACACGGCTTTTGACGACTCGGTCTTCGCACAGTCAACAGCCTATTTGTTCATTTATTAACGCCTTAGTGTTTGGATACAGTGTTGAGACAAGTTACAGATGACTGTTGGGCAAGGATGTCCTATTATTGGCTATGATGCTACTAGTCTCATCATATGGTTGTTGGGCAAGGATGTTCTATTATTGGCTATGATGCTACTAGTCTCATCAGATGACTGTTGGGCAAGGATGTTCTATTATTGGCTATGATGCTATTAGTCTCATCAGATGATTGTTGGGCAAGGATGTTCTATTATTGGCTATGATGCTACTAGTCTCATCAGATGATTGTTGGGCAAGGATGTTCTATTATTGGCTATGATGCTACTAGTCTCATCAGATGACTGTTGGGCAAGGATGTTCTATTATTGGCTATGATGCTACTAGTCTCATCAGATGATTGTTGGGCAAGGATGTTCTATTATTGGCTATGATGCTACTAGTCTCATCAGATGATTGTTGGGCAAGGATGTTCTATTATTGGCTATGATGCCACTAGTCTCATTCTTTCTTCGATATAATTGTGCAGTTTTGATGACGAATTCTCGTTCTATTTGTTTTTCCACTGGTTGCTTGTCTTACGCGCGTACCTAGTGACAAAAGATAGTCACAGACTTTGAGGGTTGCATATCTGTTCATTCAGTCACAAGGGTTCAATGATGGATACAGACAGCAATTTTGTCCTAGGGCCACATATGTTTAAGGCCACAACCGTCCACATTCCTGATCAGTTTATTCCTGAACCATTCACAGGCCAACCTTCTCAAGATATCGATCTATGGCTCAAAACGTTCGAATCTTACACCCTCCTCCATGGGTTGACAGATGATCAGAAAGCCCATCTCCTACCTCTTTTCCTTAAGGATCAAGCCCAAATCTGGTTCTATAGTTTAAGTGGAGAGCAAGTTTCTTCTTACCACACTATCACTGATACTCTTTCAAAGAGATACAGGCCTCATGACTCCACAAAATGGATTCGTGCCAAGCAGTTTCGGGAGAGAAAGCAACTCCCCCATGAGTCAGTCGAAGAATATTTTGATTCTATGCGCTACCAGGGCCAACAACTAGGTAAAGACTCAAAAGATATAATGGAAACGATTGTCAATGGTCTCCGACCCTCGTTATCTAAATTTGTTATGTCACGCAACCCTCACACCTTTGAAGATGCGTTCGACCTCGCCCGCACGGCTGCTACCTTTACTGATAATGTTGATGACCGGGTAGAGATAAATGTTGCCACCCTGGATACTCAGCTGAATAAACTGCAAGATGAAATTACTAGTATGTCACGCAGACAGACACAGCCCCGCCGCCAACTTCAGTCACAGTACTGTTCTTCAGGTACGCAAAGGTGGCACCGCCCATTGCAGGAAAACCGAGCAAACATGGCTCGCTCTTCAGGCGGCGGCTGTTACGGACGAATAACCAGCAACACCGGTCACGTTCATATCCTCCAGATCGTTACTTCCCGTGTAAATCATGTGGGGGTGATCATCCCCGCTACACATGTAGGTTTCGTCATGCACGATGTCAGTACTGCCATAAAGATGGACACTTAGCACGTCATTGTTTCCGTCGTGCTAAACAGGGGATTCCCCGTACTTTTACATCTCGTAAGTTTGACAGGACAAGGAAAGGAAACCGACCAAGGTCACAGAAATCCCTCTCCATCCCTCACATCCGCTCCTTTGCCAACTGTAGTAAGATCAGGCTGTTCCTTAAAAATCGGCCATATGTAGCTCTGATAGACACTGGTGCTGTGTCCTGTATTAGCAAACAACTAGCTGATGTCCTTGTTGATCAACGTGTTGTTTCTATGCAGTCGTGTTCTCTTCCTTTGATCAAAGGTATTGGTGGTGTCCCTGTTAGAGTGACAGGCAAAATTGATCTTTCCTTTAAAGTTTCAGGTTTACAGGTATCACAACCTTTCATTGTGATCGAACAACTAACGTGTCCCCTCATATTAGGGATTGATTTTCTGACCTCTCATCAAGCTTCCTTGAACTTTGCTAAGCACCAGCTGCAGCTGTATAATGGATTTACTGCCATTCCACTGCTCAAAGATAGGCCAGACAGCTCACCTGTACAGGTGCTCAAGACGACAGTTATTGCCCCCCATTCCGAGGTATTGCTACCTGTGCGAGTTGTATCAAAAAGTGATCACACCACTGGTATTATCGAGCCCTCACAAGCGCTACTGTCCGACAAGAAAGTGATTGCTGCAAGGACCTTGGTTACACTGCAAAATAGCCAGACTATGTGTACCGTGTGTAATACATTTTCCTCCCCAGTTAAACTTCGACCTCAGGATATTTTAGGGCATTTTGAAGACATTTCAGAAGAACTAGGGGAACAGTCCGACCAATCAGCTCAGATCATGTCCGCCACCACCGACTCAACTTCTCAACTACTTCCCCAGGCACAAGCCATGCTTAATGACTTAGGGATTAATTTGGTAGATGCTGATCTTACTGCTGAGAAAAAGGAACACTTGACCCTATTTCTGGCACAAAACAGAGACATATTTGCTGCCGACATGTCCGAACTAGGGGAAACCCATCTTATGTCTCATACCATCGATACAGGGGATGCTGCGCCTGTCAAACAAAGACCATACCGTACAGCCCCCGCCCTCAATGCTGAGATAGAGAGACAAGTGAATGAAATGCTTCACCATGGTGTTATCAGGCCATCCACTTCACCATGGTCCTCCCCAGTTGTATTGGTGAAAAAGAAGGACGGTACGTATCGCTTTGCTGTGGACTACCGTAAACTGAACAAAGTCACAAAGCCAATTCATTTCCCACTGCCCAGACTGGAGGACGCTCTTGACATCATGGGTCAGTCTACAATATTTTCCACTCTAGACTTGTTCTGTGGATTCTGGCAAATTCCTCTTGACGTTCAGTCACAAGAAAAATCGACCTTTACCACACATTTCGGGTCGTTTGCTTGGAACAGAATGGCCTTTGGATTACAAGGTGCCCCAGGATCTTTCCAATCATTAATGAACACAGTCCTTGCAGGACTTACTTTCAAAACCTGTCTGGTATTCATTGATGACATCCTTTGTTTGTCTAAGAACTTTGAGGAACACCTGTCTCATCTATCATGTATCTTTGATAGGATCAGGAAAGCAGGCCTCAAACTGAAGCCTAGCAAATGTCATTTCGCAGCTGCTAAAGTTCACTATCTAGGCCATATTGTCTCAAAAGAGGGTGTTTCTGTGGATCCAGCCAAAGTGGAACTTGTCAAAAATTTCCCCACTCCCTAGTCGCAGCATGATGTTCGTTCATTTTTGGGTCTAGCAAATTACTACAGGCGCTTTGTCATGAACTTCTCAGCCATAGCTGCCCCACTCAATGCTCTTTTGAAAAATGATTCAAAATTTGAATGGAACGACAAAGCAAAACAAGCTTTCAGACGCTGAAAACTGCCCTCACCACTACTCCAATTCTGGCCTACCCGGATTTCTCTCGTCAGTTCATTCTATACACTGACGCAAGCAAACAAGCCATTGGCTATGTGCTTGGCCAGAGAGATGAACATGGCAGAGAACGAGTCATTGCCTATGGCGGTCGCGCATTACGAGGTGCAGAACTCCGTTACGGAATTACGGAAAAAGAGACCCTGGCTCTCGTAGATGGTATTCGTCACTTCAAGGTGTATCTCTCCCATGCCAAATTTCTGGTGTACACAGACCATTCTGCCACAAAATTCTTGCAGAATGTTAAAGATCCCACGGGTCGTTTGGGACGTTGGGCTCTTTTTCTACAGGGTTATGACTATGACATTGTGCACAAACCAGGCAGGGTGCACAATAACGCCGATGCACTCAGTCGTATGCCTCACGCTGTCAGTGACAGGCCACCGCCTGACAACGACCCGCCCACACCGACCTTGAAGGGCAAGTCAGCACCGCAGGTGACTTCACCGGCGGGTCAGTCTCTCCCTAACACCCACCCCTGGCCGGGGAACCAGTCGTAAGCACACTGACTCATTCACCTACCATCGTTGACCCCACATCACCTCTCCCCGCCACCACGCCCACCAGCACATCGCCTGGATGGAGCAATACGGTGAGTGAGAGAGAGATGGTTGTCTGTCAGGTAGACAAGGTCGATGATACAGACTTACGACAGATGCAGTTGGCTGACCCCCAGTGTCGTCCTTTTATTGACTACTTGGAAAACGGTCAGCTTTCCCAGGATGATAAGATTGCTCGTCGTCTTATCCTGGAGAGTCAAGACTATCTGATGTCTAATGGCATTTTGTACCATCTGTATTATCCTCGTGGTCATGGTCATAGAACTGAACGAATAGTCAGACAGTTAGTGGTTCCTTTTGAACTGAGAAACGATATTCTGCTGTCGTTTCATGATTCTCTGTTGGGCGGTCACTTTGCCACTGAACGTACCTACCAGTCAGTCAGGTTGAGGTATTTCTGGATCGGTATGTACTCCGACATCTTGGAGTACGTTAAGTCGTGTGAGGCCTGTCAAAAAGCAAAACGGGTTATCCATCCTCAAAACCCGCAGTTAACCCCCTTGCCTGTAGCCCCAAACAAGCTGTTTTCCAGGTGGCATTGTGACATCTTGGGTCCACTTTCACCAAGCACAGAAGGCTACAAGTACATTCTGTTGTTTGTTTGTTCGTTCAGTAAGTGGGTGGAACTGATTCCCTTGAAGGATGCAACAGCCTCTACCATTGCCTGGCATTTGTACGAGACCATCATCTGTCGTTATGGTGCTCCTGACCACTTACTGTCAGACAGGGGACAAAACTTTTTGTCCAAAGTGGTCACTGAAGTGTGCAAAATCTTTCAGATCACTCGTTTGCACACCAGCAGCTACCATCCCCAAACAAATGCCACATGTGAACGAACAAATTCCACTATCGCTCAGTCTATCAGGGCACACTGTGCTAACAACCCACACCACTGGCCTTCTCTGCTGCCTGGTATTGCTGCCGCACTTCGTACAGTGCCCTCCACTGAGTCTACACTGTTTTCTCCCTTCTTTGTTCTGTTCAAACAAGAGTGTAGACTTCCCATTGATACGGCTTTACGCTCTGATGATCTTCCAGCCTCTGCACAGCCATGTATGGAAGATATCATCCAGAATGCAGAGCTTACAAAAAAACTGGTCAGCGAAAACATTCAGAGAGCCCAGCAGCGCTATAAAACCCAGTATGATGGGAAAGCCCGTCCCCCTCAGTATAAAGAAGGTCAACGCGTTCTGGTGCAGTGCTCACACAGGATCCCAGGGGTCTCTGCAAAACTGCAGCAAAAATATGACGGACCATATTACATTACCAAATTCCTGTCTAACAATGTGTTTGTGCTCCGTCATTGCCAGAACAACAAGCTGCTCAAATCGCCAATCAATGCGATGCGCTTGAGACCCTATCATTCCCCTGAAGACAGACCCACTAACCCACTGCATGAGCCAGTGCAGACAGGGGACATGGACAACACTGGGTCCACTCAGCCGGGACAGACTACTACTGGTACAGAGCCTATCACTGTTTCACAGCCTCAGCCAGACCATCTCAGTCAAACAGAACCTGCTGTTGCTAGCCCCTCCACTTCTGAGGAACAACGTGAGAATCAGTCAGACAAAAACATGTACTTTGTAGAAAAGATCCTTGCTAGCAAGGTCATTAACAAAGTCCGCCACTACAGAATCAAGTGGCAGGGTTACAAAGCCACAACGTGGGAACCAGAGTCACATATACCAGCGGAACTCATTCGCGACTTTCACGTTCATAAGACTGCCAAAGGCCGAAATCGCCGACGATAGTCTGCTTGGTCAATGATGCCTCTCACTTCTTATGTGTCCTGTGTGTTGTGTCTTCACACTTAGGCCCGTTTTGGTTCTATTACTATTCACCTTATTATATCATGTAAACCACTTATACGTATGGTTTTGGTCTGCTTGGTATGGCCACTGGATTACGAATACCATGTTTACTTTGTACACATACGCATACTGAGTCATTATGATACAATGTCTGCTTTGGTATCTACGATCGACCTGTGTACCTTATCGCTGCCCAGTGACGTTAGTTTGGATTGTTTTCACGTCTCCCTCAGCCACACGGATGGTCGTTCATATTGTTCCTATGCTTTGTTTGGTCAGCATGGTGACAGTGGTAATGGCCATAGTAGAGAGAAAACATTCCCATGTAGTCTGTGTAGTTTACATTGGAATCCACCTCTGTGGACGATACACTTGGACTATTGGTAACAGGTGCACATGTTGCCAGGTGAATTATTTTCTTCTCATATTTTACGGCATTGGTATATTAGTCATAAATCCGTCGGTCAGCACAGAGGCTTAACACTGGTAGTCTCCCTGTCTGTTGATCGTGTTGTCCACTAATGTTCATAACTGATATGTCTTACACTGGGTATGTTGTCTCACTGTCTCAGTAGTTATTCATTGATAATTAAAAGCACATTCTTCATATTTTTTATGGTTTGTATGCA
>JAPXFY010007707.1:7500-10280 GCA_030674185.1 Monoplex corrugatus | reverse complement strand
TGTCTTTTCTCTGTCTCTGTCATGTGTCTGTCTGTCTGTCTCTCCTGTTTCTTGTCTCTCTCCCTCTGTCTCTGTTTCCCTGTCTCTCTTTATCTCTCTGTTTCTGTCTCTGTCTGTCTGTTTGTCTTTTTCTCTGTCTGTCGCTGTGTCGGGTCTCTCCCTTTCTCTGTCTCTCTGTCTGCCTCTCTCTCTGTGTCTCTTTGTTGTTTCTCTGTCTGTCTTTGTCTCTCTGTTTCTGTCTCTATCTGTCTGTTTGTCTCTGTCTCTGTCTCTCTCTCCTTCTGTCTTGTAAGTCATATCAGTCCCTGGTGTAAGAAAACAGCAAAACACCCAGCATGAAAGCAACAGCAAATTTGAAAAAAATTTAAAAAAACCCAAAACAGGCTTTCAGCTAATAATTTATAAAGTATCATTATCATTATCTACATCTTTCTTTATAATTACAATATTTGTATAGCGCAAAATCTTGATATAAATCAAATCTAAGCGCTGAACAATACACATACGCACGCATGCACACACACACGCACACACACACACACACACATACACATGGGGGAAATGGGGAAAAAGAAGAAAAGCAATGGAAAATTATAGAAAACATATTATATACAAATATAAATTACAATGTGACTCCACACCGTGTGGAGACAGGCTGCAGTGGGGGTTGAGTGAGGTCAGGATTTTATGCAGAGGAGGAAAGGTGAGTTTTGAGAGCGGACTTGAAGGAGACAAAAGTAGGTTGCTGACGGACTGAGAGAGGAAGTTTGTTCCAGGAGAGTGGACCAGAAACAGAGAAGGCTCGTGGACCATAGGTATTGAGCTTAGTGCTTGGAAAGCGAAAAGTGAGAGGTCGGAGGCAGAGCGGAGGGTAGGTGAGGAAACATAGATCTCAATGTAAGCTTGACAGGTAATCGAGAGCTGCGTTATGAGGCTTTTGTAGACATGGTGTCTAGTTTGTACTGTATGCGCTTTGATACAGGGAGCCAGCGAAGTTGTGCCAGGAGAGGAGAATTGTGGTCAGCTTTTTTCTTTTTGAGTACAAGGCGTGCAGCATTGTTTTGAATGCGCTGTAGGATGTGAACGGTGGAGGCGGAAGACCAGACAGGAGCGAATTGCAATAGTCCCGTGCGTGACATTATGAAGGAGAGAACGAGTTTTGCAGTTGTTTCAGTTGTTTTTCCCTCTTCCCCCCCCCCTCTCTCTCTCTTTCTGTAATCTTTGATTAGGACATTTCAAGTCAAAGGGTCATTACCAGAATACTCATGACTGAAGATGAAAAATAACAAAAATCCCTCGCTAAATTTATCGCCCTTGCTTGGGAAAGTCGGAGAAAGAAAACAAGACAGCAATAAATTAATGTAAGTTTATCTCCAGTGAAGATATCACTTTATACCGTTCTTATGTTTATTTGCCGGATTTAGGTCTTCCTCTTACTTATATGACTAATTACGTCGGGTGGTCAACTGTTTCTTCAACTTTTTATTCAACTTTTTGTTCAACTCTTTTCCTTCAATTTTTTCTTCATCATTAGGAAAAAAAAAAAAAATTAAATGGATGTAATGTCAGACATGACTACATGTATAATTCTTTATTTCGCGAAAACGTCGCCGTAAAATTTAATGACTTTGTTTTATGCTCCTTGCCACAAGGACAAAAATGTCAATGGCAATAAACCATTTTCAGTTTCAGTTTTCTCTCTCTATCCTTCTTTCTCTGTGTGTCTCTAGTCTCTCTCTTTTTGTATGTCTCTGTCCCTATCTCTCTCTCTCTCTCTCTCTCTCTCTCTCTCTCTCTCTCTCTCTCACATTTACCATGTTCCCACTGTTTTGGTACATTTTCATGTTGTTTTTGACGTATTTGTATTTGTGTAAATCATATGTGGGTAAGGTCTGGATAGAAAATATAACTTTATTTGTTTATGCTGTAACACTCGAAAATGAAAATGTGTTCTTGTTCTCTCTCTCTCTCTCCTCTCTCTCTCTCTCTCTCTCTCTCTCTCTCTCTCCCTCTCTCTCTTTCTGTGTCTCTCTTTTTTCTGTTTCCCTCCGGGCTGCTGTCTCTGTCTCTCCGTCTGTCTGTCTGTCTGTCTCACTCTGTCTCTGGCTTTCTCTGTCTGTCTGTCTGTCTGTCTGTCTCACTCTCTCTATCTCTGGCTTTCTCTGTCTGTCTGTCTGTCTGTCTGTCTCACTCTCTCTGTCTCTGGCTTTCTCTGTCTGTCTGTCTGTCTCATTCTCTCTGTCTCTGGCTTTCTCTGTCTGTCTGTCTGTCTGTCTCACTCTCTCTGTCTCTGGCTTTCTCTGTCTGTCTGTCTGTCTGTCTGTCTCACTCTCTCTGTCTCTGGCTTTCTCTGTCTGTCTGTCTGTCTGTCTCATTCTCTCTGTCTCTGGCTTTCTCTGTCTGTCTGTCTGTCTGTCTCACTCTCTCTGTTTCTGGCTTTCTCTGTCTGTCTGTCTGTCTGTCTCACTCTCTCTGTCTCTGGCTTTCTCTGTCTGTCTGTCTGTCTGTTTCATTCTCTCGTTTAGTCATCATTGCTCGTTACTTTCACTGTCTCATAATCACTAACAGTTTTTGACAATTTGTACGTGTGTGTGTGTGTGTGTGTGTGGTGTTTGTGTGTGTGTGTGTGTGTGTGTGTGTGTGTGTGTGTGTATGTATGTGTGTGTGTGTGTGTGTGTGTGTGTGTGTGTGTGTGTTTATCTTCCTTACAGGGCCTGAGCGAATGACATATCCTACTCCTACCAAGAAACAGTAACTGGACTTGTCAAAGATCAACGACC
>JAPXFY010007706.1:0-10280 GCA_030674185.1 Monoplex corrugatus | reverse complement strand
AAAAAAAAAAAAACCCCCCTTTTTTCCCTTTCCTTTTCCCCCTTTCCCGTAGGGCCCCTTTTTTTTGGGGGGAAAAATTTTTTTTAAAAAAAATTTCGGGTTGGGGAAATTTTTTGGGCCCCCCCTCCCATTTTTTTTTCCCCCCCCTTTTTTCCCCTTCCCTTTTTTTTTCCCCTCCTTTCCCCCCCTTTTTCCCTCTCCTTTTCTTAAATATTATTTTAAAATAAAATAAATTTTTAAAAATATAAATTAAAAAAAAGGGGCCCCCCCCCTTTTGCCCGTTATTTTTTGGTGGGTGTTTTTTTGGGTTTTTTTTTTCCCCCCCCCAAACCCCCCGGGGGGGCCTCCGCTTTAGGTTTTTTTTGGGGTGGGGTTTCAAAAAATTTTGGGCCCCGGGAGGGGAAACCCTTGGGGAAAATTTTTTTTTGGGGGGAAAAATTTTTTGGGGGGGGCCCCGGAACCCCCCCCAAAAACCCCCCCAAAAAAAAAGGGGGCCCCAAAAAAAAAACCGCCCCCCCCCCCAACCCCCCCCCACCCCAAACCCCCCCCCCCCCCCCAAAAACCCAAAAAAAAACCCCCCAAAAAAACCCCCCCCCAAAAAAACCCCCCCCCCAAAAAAAAAAACCCACCACCCCAAAAAAAATTTTTTTTTCCCCAAAAAAAACCCCCGGGGAAACCCGGGGGGCAATTTTTAGGGGGGCCCCCCCCCCCCCGGGCCCTTTTTAAGGGGGAAAAAAAAGGGCCCGGGGGGCCCCCCCCCGGGGTTTTTGGGGAGGGGGGGATTTTTTTTGTTTGTTTCCCCGGGGGGTTTTTTTCCCCCGGGGCATTTTTTTCCGGGGGTTTTTTGGGAAATTTAGGGGGCCCCCTTTTTGGGGGGGGGGGGGGGGGGGCCCCCCCTTTTGGGGTTTTGGGGAAAAATTTTTTTCCCCCCCCAAAAATCCACCAAATTTTTTTTTTTTTTTTTCCCCCCCCAAACCCCCCCTTTTCCCCCAAAAAAACCCTTCCCCTTTTCCCCCGGGCCCCCTCCCAGGGCCCCTTTCCCCTTTTTTTCCCGGGGCCCCTCCCCCCCCCCCCTTTTTTTTAAATTCCCAAAAAATTTTTTTTCAAAAATTTTTTAAATGTGCCTTTTTTTCCCTTTGGGCCTTCCCCCCCCCCGGGGGGCCGTTTTGTTTTTTGTGCCCAAAAGAATTTTAACATTTTTTTTTAAAAAAAATTTCCCTTTCCCCCCCCCTTTTTTGGGGGGGGGGGGGGCCCCCTACCCCCCGGGGTTTAACAAAAAAAAATTTTCCCTTTAAAAAAATTTTTTTTAAAATTTCAAATTGGTTTTTTTTTTGGGTTTGGGAAAAATTTAAAATTTTTTTCCTTTTTTTTTTTTTTTTTTTTAAAAAAAAAAGGTTTAAAAAAATTTTAAAAAAAAAATTTACCAAAAAAAAAACAAAATTTAAACAAACGGGGAACAAATTTTGGGGCCCCAGCCCCCTTTCGGGGGGGAAAAAACCCCTTTTAAAAAAAAGGGGGATTTTTTTTTTTAAAAATTTTAAACAAAAAAAAAAAATAAAAAAAGGGGGGGCCCCTTTAAATTTTAAAAAATTTTTTTAAAATTTTAAATTTGGGGAAAAAAAAACCCAAAAGGAAAAAAGGGGGGGGGAACCCCCAAAAAGGGAAAAAAAAGGGGGGGAGAAAAGGGTTCTGGGAAAAGGGAAAAAAAAAAAAAAAAGGGGCCCAAAAAAACCCCCCCCCCCAAAACCCAAAACAAAACCAAACCCAAAACCCAAAACAAAAAAAAACAAAAACCCCCCCCCCCCAAAAAAAAAAAAACCCCCCCAACCCACAAACACCCCCCAACCCACAAAACACAAACACAAACCCCCCCCCAAACACACCAAACCCAAACCACACCCCAACCCCCAAAAACCCCAACAAAAAACAAAAAAAAAAAAAAAACAACAAAAAAAAAAAAAAAGGGGGAAAAGAGGGGGAAAGGGGAAAAAAACGGGCTTGTGGAGCATTGACATGAAAGTGTGTGTTCTTTTTCCTCTAAAAAGTTACACTAAATTTTGAAATCAAAAAATTTTGATAGAAAAAATCACCACTAAAAACAACAATAAGCAAAAAAAAAAAACACTTAATATCAAGGGCAAAATCATGCGTAACACCTTCGTTTCCCTTCACCGTCTGCATGGGGACAAGCAACATTGGTGTAAACGTGGACATTTTTCTTTTTTTCCTTCCCAAACTGGCTACCATGGGGTTTTGGAAGTCCAGGAGGTTGCCTATCAATTAAACATCGGGAAAAAGGGAGTCCTCCTGTTTATATACACCCGATTGTTTGATTGAAACCGAAATGAAAGCCACAGAACAAATGAAAAGCCAGAAAACGCGATGGAGGCAGCTGAAATTGTTGGGTTTTAGAAGGACTTTTAAAAAAGGTTCCATGGGGAAAAAAAGAAAAACAAAATGAACAGTCTTGAAAGGGGCCCACACACATACACACACACACCACACACAACACACCCACCCAAACACACACACACACACACCAACACACACACAAAACCCCAACCCACGCCACCACACAAAAAAACCACACCCCCAACACCACACCACACACACCACACACACACACACAAACCACACACACACACACCCCCACAAAACCACATTAAAACCACAACACGCAACATTAATGAAAGACGGAGGTAGGGAAAAAAAACAAAAGCAAACATTTATAGGACATTTTTTATGAGGGGCAAGAGAAATCAGAGCACCAAAGTCAACAACGGGGCGGGAAAGTGGGAGGGAAAAAAAAAAGGGAAAGCCCCCAAGGGGAGAAAATAAATATTGGAAACGGACTTGCGGGTGTGTCTGGAGGACGGGAAAGGGTGGAAGATGTGGTTTGCGGGGGACAAGGGAATAGATGGCATATGGGGGGGGCCAACGATCCCCCAACGCCATGTGGCAGGGCACTTGATGATAATAATAATAATTAATAATAATATAATAAATAATTAATAATAATTAATAATAATAATAAAAATTTTAATTAATAAAAGAGACCCATTTATTAAAGCGCACATCTCTGCCTACGGCAAGAGTTATGACGCCTTACATTATTTCAATCTCTCGGACCTCACGTACATACACTAAATAAAAAAATACATAATAAATATAAAAAAAATCCCATAAAAAATACTACAAAACGCTACAATCATACACAGATTCTCAACGCAAGTCCAAATGCACCCCACAAACCCCACGGCTATAACCCCAAAGTACTGGGGAGGCACAATTGGGGCTCATAATTTTTCACCCACCCCCATCCCACCAAACCCTACCTATAACATACACCCCCACACTAACACACCTTTTCAATATTAGGCTGGGGGGGGGGAAATGAGGTTTGAACTTACTGATAAAAATTTTTGAAAGAGGTGAGTTTTTTAGAGCTGTTTTTTTTGAAAGAAGAAATTTCGATTTTAGGTGTCGGATTTCAAAAGGGAAGAGGAATTCCGGGATAGTGGGGGGCCTGGCGAAGGGGGGAAAAAGAGCGATGTCCAATGTTTTTTTTGTGCGCACGGTGGGGAACAGGGAGCAATTTCTGGTATCAGCAATGGAGCGGAGATTTCTAAGAAGGAGTGTACCCCAGAGAGAAAGAATCAGCCAAGCGAGGAAGGGAGGGGGAGAGATCAGGGGAAAAAAAGAGTGGGGGCCATAGTGTAGGCAAGGCTTATAGTCAATGCGAGCTTGAACAGGCAACCAGTGAAGGGATTTGAGAATAGGTTTTTGGGACAGGGATCTTTGCTTTGCGGGAAAAACGAGGAAAACAATTTTTTAGCGGCAGAGTTTTGTACTTTTTGGAAGTTTGTCTAATTAAATTTTGAGGACAGCCAGAAAAAAAAGAGGGGAGTTTACAGTAGTCTAATTTGGAGAGAACAAAGGCAGAAAGGAAATGTTTGGGTAGGCTTCTGAAAATTTAAAGTGGGCGAAAATAAAATAATGTTCGTCTAAGGCCCAATGTATGCTTTGCGGGCAGGACTGTCTGTACATGTGTTGAGATACTCATGTCTTTGCTGAAGTGGAAAAAAGCCAAGATTTCGTTGCGGCTAGAGGGAAAAAAAAAAGGGGAATTATCTGTTGATCCAACGGTAAGAAAATGTAGGAGTGGTAGACGGCAGAAGGAGACTTAAAAGAGGAAGAACAGGGGGGACAAGCTTTCCAGTTTTCTCGTCATTAGTTTTAGCTTTTTTTTCGAGCATCCAGATTCGTATGTCGGTGAGATACAAAGTTCGAGAGAGGAAAAATGGCTGGGTTTATGGTTCTCGGGAGGAGTAGGGGAAGTTCAAGTTGAGTTTTCATCTGCAAATGAATTGATGTTCAGGAGAGTGAGTCCAGTATCAGGCCGGGCAGGGGGGTTGTGTATAGAGGAAAAAGAGCGACGGGGCCCAACCACAGATCCTGTTGGGACCCCGTTCCCAATTAGTTCTTCAGTTGTAGGAGTTGAGGTATGACAAAGACTGATTGTGTTTTCTTTCTGTGAGGAAAAGTAACGGAACAGGTTGATGATGGAGGGGTTTGTAAGTCTGGGCATACAGTTGTTGTTTATTATTTTTTTTTATAGTTTATCGTTTTCTTAGAAGGGCGCCCTGCGAGCCTGATACCCCCGATACCCCCCCCCCCCTTTTACGCCCGCAGACTAAGTGAGAGATGCCTGCAGCAGAAAAAAATTTTGGGAGGATTAACAGATCTGAAAGAAAACATCAGAGAGAAAATAAAACTGTGGAAAAATATCTCAAGATGAAGATACTCAAAAAAATGGATAGAACTGTGAGAAAAATTTCTGTGGGCAAGGTTACCAAATCCAACAGGCAAGCGCATAACCCCAAGTAAACCTGCACGGAAAAATTCGATGCAGTTACAAAAGATGAGGCAAGAAATACTAGACAGACTAATAAACACACAATTTCTCTGTTGACTGTTCTGTCTGTCCCTCCCTCTCCTCTCTCTTCTCTCTCTCTCTCCTCATCTCTCTCTCTCCCCTCTCCTCTCTCTCTCTTTTCAATCTCTCTTTCTTCTCTTTCTCTCTCTTTCTCTCTCTCTTTCTTTCGTCTCTCTCTGTCTGTCTCTCTGTCTCTCTCTTTCTCTCTCTCCACTCCTCTTCTCTGGTGGGTCCTCTCTCTTTCTCTTTCTAAAAATCTCTTTTGTCTCTGCCCCCCCCCCTCTCTCCTCTTCCCCCCCCTTTCTCTCCTGTCTCTCTCTGTATGTCTCTGTATGTCTGTAATGTCTCACTTTCTGTCTCCCACAATTGAACCACTAGCGTTGAAGGAAAAAACTTCGTTGAAACAAAACAGAAGTGTATTAGACAATCATTCTAATTGCAGTAGTGATACACCCCCCCAAAACGCCCACACACAACACAACCAACAACAACAACAACACCACACCCAAAAACACACCCCCGACCCAAAAACCCCCACACAAAACACACCACACACACACACACACACAACATACGACCCCATGCAGACAAAACAACACACAACACCAAACACGCACACCACAACACACACACCACACACCACACACACACACAACCACACAACACAACACCACACACACAAAACCCAAACATAACACACCCCCGAAAACACCACACCACACACAAAACCACACCCCCAAAAAACAATCACACACACAAACACACAAAACAACAACACATAACACCACCACTCATACACAAAACTACAAACAACCCAAACCCCCCACCCACCCCCCCCCCACACACACCGGAATTTCTCCGGGCCCCTGGCTTAATACGAGTCATTAGGATTATTTTTTAGATTTTTTCTTGTCAGTTGTTACACACCATGTTGGGGACTTAGTCAAGCTTGGGGGTCGATGGAGCTTTAAAAGCTTTCGCTTTCCTTCCTGTAACTGTTCATAATAATTTTTCAACCCCTGCAAAAAAAATACTATGTAGAACTGAGGCCTTACAGAAAAAGAAACGTTAATTGCCGGGCTGGGTGGTTCTGAGATAGGGCTGTTTTGGGGACTCCCGAAAAAGATTTCGTGTGTCTTGTGTTCAATTCCAAAAACGCAGTCAATAAGTTGGTTCGTTTCGCTGTTTATCTTAACCCCTTTGGAAATCCCGCACCCCGTCCACCGGTGTTTTGGCCCTCGTCAACCATGCCAGCAAAAGCAAAGCAAAAACAAAGCAAAGCAAAGCACAGCAAAGCAAAAGACTAAAACCCTTTGACTCTCTCATCCTTTTCACCAGCTTTCTGAGGGAAGCTGGAGGATAGGGTGAGGGAGTCTAAGGGTTTAAGTTTTTGGCGTTGGAGGACATGATTTTGGGAGTCAAAGGGTTTAAGTTTTTTTGCCGTTGGATGACAGGGGGGTGGGAGTCAAAAGGGGTTAAGTTTTGCCGTTGGAGGATAGGGTGTGGGAGTCAAAGGGTTAAGTTTTGGGCCGTGGGAGTCAAAAGGTTAAAGTCCCAAAATCATTCTGGTGGTGTCGGCTTAATGTTCGGTAGGTCTTGTTTTCCCTCTCTTATGTTCAGTTTTTGTAACGCGGTTGGAAATTTATCTGTCTGTCTGTCTGTCTTGATAGCCTGTTTTCGTCTGTTTTGGTTTTGTCCCCCCCGTTTTGGGCTCTGTTGATCTGTCTGTCTCTTGTATGTCCTGTTTGGTCATCACTGTTTCTTATCTGTCTGTCTGCCTCCCTCTCTTTCCCCTTTTCTCTCTCCTTTTCTCCCTCTCAAGGACGAAGTACTTTGCAGTAAAAACCAAAACAGTGATAAAAGCGTGAATTTGTTCGCCGCAAAGTACGTTCGACATTTTTACAAAATTTTGGTTTTCAAGGCATTTAGTTGAAAAACGAAAATAAACTGCAACAAATCAATCTGAAATGATTATTAGCGAGGAATTTACTGCAATTTTGTTACATATACTTTGAAACTAAAAGTTGATCCCTTTTTTTGCAACACAAACATTTTCTTTAAAATGTTCACTGAAAATGTGGGGAAATTTCCCTGATGCTAATTTAGCCAGTTTTTAAGTTCTATTACTGAGGGTGTTAACATGGTAATTCTAAAGAGTTTTCAGGGATACATAATTAGTGCACCGGTTTTAGCTGCTCTGCCAAAACGTTGGGGCCGTGAAAGACCAAGTGATGAAAGGCACCGGCATAAAAAATGATTTTCCGAGCCATTTATCCTTAAACAAATGTATTAGACGATGTGCCTCCAATTTTAAATGGGGTCCTGTTTCTGTATCAAAAGAACTGCAAGGCATTTAATATAGAATTTGGGGTCAACAAAGAGAGCTACTTTGAAAAGGGGCATAGGCTAAAGGATTTACTAGATAATGCAACGTTTGGTATAACAGCGACTAATTTTGGGTATAAATATAGATACATTTGCCGTAAAAAATTACCCTTTTTATTTTTTAAAATTTTGGGAACATGAAATGCTAACCAGCACTTTTGTTTTTCTAAGATGATCTATCAGTAAAAATGTGGAGGAGTGTGTGCGTGGCGTGTGTGCGTGCGTTTGTGTGGGGTGTATGCGGTTGTGTGTGTATGTGTAAAGTGAATGAGGTGGGGTGTGTGTGTGTGTGTGGTGTGGGGTGGTGTGTTGTGTGTGTGAAGTAAAAGAAATGGGGGGTGCGTGTCCCGTGTCTGGTGTATGTGTGTGTGTTGTGTTTGTGTGGCGTACGTGTGCTCTAGCACGTTTATTTGCTAAGACCTAAACCATCGGAAAAAAAAAAAAGTGGGGGGTGTGTGGTTTGGGTGGTGTGTGGGGTTTTTTTGTGTGTGGGGTGTGGTGGGGGGTTTTTGTGTATGTGTATGTGTATGTGGTGGGGGTGTGTGTTGTGTGGGGTTGTGTGTGTATGTGTGTGTGTTGTTGTGTGTGTTTCGTGGTGCGTGTGTGTGTGTGTTTTGTGCGGGCGCGCATACATGATATATGAGCACGCATGTGGAGGAAGAGAAAATGATCTTGTGGGAGAGGTACGTGGGGGCGCCCCAATGTGAATAAAGTTTTGTTGGTGGGTGTGTGTGGTTTTTATTTTCTTACTTGTTTGTGAACTTTTGTTTGCAAAGCAAAAACGGGTTTTTTGTTGTTTGTTTGTTTGTTTTGCCTTTTTCGTTTGTTTACATTTTCATTTTTGTTGGTTTTATTTATTTTTGTATTCGCATTTCAAACAGGATCCCATAAAAGGATCAATCACACAGAAGACAAAAACAGCAAACCCACATGAATTGGAAAGACATTCCCTTCCAAATCCCCCCATCTTGATGAATGCTTTTAGGAAGGGATTTTCATTGAGGGATCCACGACCTTGTCCTCTAAAATGATGGACGTTGCACCCAATCCCTTTCCCCTCCCCCTCCCCACCCCAAAATGCTGTCACTGGGTCCTCCAAAACACCACCTGGGTTATTCACTTGAGCCTCTGCTATCTGTCGGGCCCTCGTTTTTGTTTTTTTTTTTCTTTTTAATTTTCAAGTTGAGGTTTAATTTAAAAACTACAAAACGATAACCAGAATGATTCTTTTTTAGGGCGTCGAGTCTGTGGTTTTTTCGCTTGCTTGTGTATTGTTGTCATAGTTTGTTTGCTTGTTTACTGGTGGGTGTGATGCTAGTGGTAAATTGTTGCAGTTTATCTGTTTGTCTGTTTTTCATTTGCCCGGTCCAAACGCAGGTGTAACCAAAAAAAAAAATCATACACATGTGTTTTTTAGAAACCGGGATGGAATCTTCGCTCTTGGGGGGTGTGTGTTTGTTTTTTTTTTCGTTTTACGTGATGGGGCAGAATTCCCCTGTCCCCTGTCTCTGTCTCTGTTTCTGTCTCTGTCTTCTCTCTCTGTTCTCTTTTCTTTTTTTCTTATTGATCTATAGTTTTCAAATTTCATCATTATCGTCGTTGTGTTTGTCGTCAATGTCCCTCGCGATAACTTTTTTTTTTCTTTTCTTCCTCTTTCTTCTTCTTTTTCTTCTCCGAAATTCCATTTCTTTTGTCGTCTTCTTTCCTCCTTCCTCCCTCTCCTCTTCTTCTCCTTCTTCCCCTTTCTTGTTCCTTTCCCTTCTTCTTCTGATATTTTATTACGTTGCCGGTTGCGTGCTAAGAGTTAGGGTTGTGAATGGATGAGGTGAAACAGGCATCACTGTTATAAAATTAATTATTCATGACTATGGGTTTGCCAGTTTCCTTTTGGTTTTTAAATGCTTTCGGACAAACATTTAGAGAAACGGTTGTTAAAAAGCCTGGTGTGGATATGCTGACGGTGGGGATTTGAAGGAAAAAGGGGATAGGGGATGGGAAAAACAAAAAAAATGGTTGGACAGGTTAACCCTTCGACTCCTGCCCCTCTGTTCGCCAAAATGCCAAAAAAATTAACCCTTTGACTACCTCCCTTTTCCCTGTTCCCACCAGGTTTTCTGCAGGAAAAGGGTGGAGGGGTAATGTGAGGGAGTGGAAAGGGTTAAATTTTTGCTTTTGCCAGCGATTTTAATTTTCAATTTTCAATTTTTTAATTCTCAAGATGGACCCTCTCCGCGCTCGGAATGAATTCCATATGCACTAACGTCACAGGTGCCATGCGATTGGAGAAGATCCAGACTGATCACGAACAAGTTTTGCCTGCACATTTAAACCCCAAAGAGCTGGCAGGTTCCTAGTCTTCCTAGATAATTCCACAACCATGGATGGGAGAGGTGAGGGGACACAACCTCAATTTTCCTGGGTCAGCACAAAAGGGGGTGGGCCTATCCCTTTCCCCCCGCTTTCAAATTCATGTTTTATGTTAAAAAATTTGTTTTTGTACCAAGACTTTAGAAAGAAAGAAGGTAATTGTCTTTTGGATGGACCTGGGAAATCAATTTTTCTCCAATGTTTTTTTCCAAAGTGCGGGGAATGCCCTACTTTTCCCGATTTTCAACTGCCTGGGTTTGTAACTCAGCCAAAACCAAAAGGTTCCCGACTTTTTTTTTGACCCCTTTAAAATTCTTCATTTTTTGGTAAACTAAAGAAAATACCCTTTTTAACAACCCTAACCTCGGTTTATTTTTTAACTCGGTTTGTTTTGAGCGCTCTAACCATTTTTCACTCCCTTATAACAGGGTTCAAGCAATCTGGGGACAGGGGGGGCTTAAAAAGGTTAATGGGAAGACCCCTTTGGATTGGGTATTTCCCCAAAAAAAAAGTTTAATTTTTCTTTTAAATTTTTTTCCCCCTTTTTTTTTTTTTAAAAAAAAATTTCCCCAAAAATTTTTTTTTTTAAAAA
>JAPXFY010007705.1:7500-10282 GCA_030674185.1 Monoplex corrugatus | reverse complement strand
CTTCACAGCAATGTGTGTCAGTGTAGCGTTACTGTGTGTCACTTCACAACAATGTGTGTCAGTGCAGCGTTACTGTGTGTCACTTCACAGCAATGTGTGTCAGTGTAGTGTTACTGTGTGTCACTTCACAGCAATGTGTGTCAGTGTAGCGTTACTGTGTGTCACTTCACAACAATGTGTGTCAGTGTAGCGTTACTGCGTGTCACTTCACAGCAATGTGTGTCAGTGTAGTGTTACTGTGTGTCACTTCACAGCAATGTGTGTCAGTGTAGCGTTACTGTGTGTCACTTCACAACAATGTGTGTCAGTGTAGCGTTACTGTGTGTCACTTCACAGCAATGTGTGTCAGTGTAGCGTTACTGTGTGTCACTTCACAACAATGTGTGTCAGTGTAGCGTTACTGTGTGTCACTTCACAGCAATGTGTGTCAGTGTAGCGTTACTGTGTGTCACTTCACAGCAATGTGTGTCAGTGTAGCGTTACTGTGTGTCACTTCACAACAATGTGTGTCAGTGTAGCGTTACTGTGTGTCACTTCACAACAATGTGTGTCAGTGTAGCGTTACTGTGTGTCACTTCACAGCAGTGTGTGTCAGTGTAGCGTTACTGTGTGTCACTTCACAGTAATGTGTGTCAGTGTAGCGTTATTGTGTGTCACTTCACAATAATGTGTGTCAGTGTAGTGTTATTGTGTGTCACTTCACAGCAGTGTGTGTCAGTGTAGCGTTATTGTGTGTCACTTCACAGCAATGTGTGTCAGTGTAGCGTTATTGTGTGTCACTTCACAGCAATGTGTGTCAGTGTAGCGTTATTGTGTGTCACTTCACAGCAATGTGTGTCAGTGTAGCGTTATTGTGTGTCACTTCACAGCAGTGTGTGTCAGTGTAGCGTTATTGTGTGTCACTTCACAGCAATGTGTGTCAGTGTAGCGTTATTGTGTGTCACTTCACAGCAGTGTGTGTCAGTGTAGTGTTATTGTGTGTCACTTCACAGCAATGTGTGTCAGTGTAGCGTTATTGTGTGTCACTTCACAGCAATGTGTGTCAGTGTCCAAGCAAAGCACCAGTGCACACACAACTACTGTGTATGTGTGTGCAATCGTTATATGCCGTTGTAAAACTAGTGTGTGTGTGTACCATTGTCATCAATCAACGCTGTAAAATGACGCTGTAGATGTTATTGCACAGCAATTACCATTTTGAGCATCGAATGATGATGGCAAACAACAGTCAAGGAGTATAATAATAATAATAATTACAATATTTATATAGCGCAAAATCTTGATAAAATCAAATCTAAGCGCTGAAGCAGACACACACGCAGGCACGCACGCTCGCACACACACGCACGCACACATACAGACACACACACACACACACACACACACACACACACACACACACACACCACACCCACACACACGCATGGCTATAAATGGGGAGAAAGAATAAAAGCAATAAAAGCAAGAATAAAAGCAATGGAAAATTATAGAGAGCATAGCATACAATTATATATTATAACCATGTGATTCCCTCCGAGCGGAGACAGGCTGCAGAGGGGAGGGTTGAGTGAGGTTAGGATTTTATGCAGGAGAGAAAAGGTGAGTTTTGAGAGCGGACTTGAAGGAGACAAAAGTAGGTTGCTGACGGACTGAGAGAGGAAGTTTGTTCCAGGAGAGTGGACCAGAAACAGAGAAGGCTCGTGGACCATAGGTATTGAGCTTAGTGCGTGGAAAGCGAAGAGTCAGAGGATCAGAGGCAGAGCGGAGGGTACGTGAGGGAACATAGATCTCAAGTAGGCTTGACAGGTAATTGGGGGCTGCGTTATTGAGGCTTTTGTAGCACATGGTGTCTAGTTTGTACTGTATGCGCTTTGATACAGGGAGCCAGTGAAGTTGTGCCAGGAGAGGAGATATGTGGTCAGCTTTTTTCTTTTTGAGTACAAGGCGTGCAGCATTGTTTTGAATGCGCTGTAGGATGTGAATGGTGGAGGCAGGAAGACCAGACAGGAGTGAATTGCAATAGTCAATGCGAGACATTATGAAGGAGAGAACGAGTTTTGCAGTTGTTTCGACAGAGAGATACTTCCTGATCAGCTTTATACGATGGAGATGATAGTAGCAGGATCTGGCAGTTTGAGAAACAAAGTTGTTCATGGAGAGGGTAGAGTCAATGCAGACACCAAGGTTTTTAGCTGAATCAGAAATTGGGACTGATGTGTTACATAATGGGAGAGAAAGAGGAGGCAGCTGAGAAAGTTTCTGACGGGTGCCAATGAGGATAGCTTCTGTTTTGTCGTCATTAAGCTGAAGTCTATTGTGTGTCATCCAGTTCTTAATGTCCGAGTAACACTCAGTGGTGCGAGTCAACAGGCGCTGTATATTATCAGGTGAGTCACTGTCTTGAAGTTGGGTGTCATCAGCATAGAAGTGGTGTTTTATAGAATGGGAGTTGGTGATGGTGGACAGGGGGGAGGTGTAAAGAGTGAAAAGAACAGGGCCAAGGACAGATCCTTGTGGAACACCACAGGTCAGGTATGCAGGTTGAGAGTAAGTGCCATTGATGAGAACGGTTTGTTTTCTGTTTGATAGGTATGATGTGAACCAAGACAGAGCAATGTCAGAGATGCCAAAAGTATGATGAAGTCTAGAAAGGAGAATACCATGATCAATGGTATCAAAGGCTGCAGACAGATCAAGGAGTGTGAGGAGAGAGACTTTGCCAGTATCAGTTGCAAGGAGGAGATTGTTGAGAATGTGTAGTAGGGCAGTTTCAGTGCTATGG
>JAPXFY010007705.1:0-2500 GCA_030674185.1 Monoplex corrugatus | reverse complement strand
GCAGAGAAAGGCTGAAAGCACAGAAAAGAGTGACCTTGACAATGACATTCTATTGGGCAGGTCACGTCACATGCCATTTCATCATCATGCATTGGACAATGAGGCCAGCCATCACACAGGTGATCACCATGTACACATATTTTGGAAGCTCTGCATCTCAAGAATCCTGGACACAACATGTCCTTACATCTTTCTTCATCTTCATGGTCAGTACAGTCATACATTCCATTGCATCGTGTGTACACAGGCAGACAGTCATTAAACTTACCTGGACAACGATAGTGGGTGACAGGACAGGTATCGTTGGACTTCATTGGGGTTGATGTAAAAATCCTGACACCATCAAAATTGATAAGAGCAGGAGAGGGAAACGTTGTATAGTCTGCAGGATCCATATTAAAGTTATCACAGATTTGTTCATCTGATCCGTCTGGACAATGGAACAACCAGTCACACAATTTGTCATAGGACACACACTGACCATTAGTACAGGTAAACATGTTGACACAAGGAGGATGTTTACAGAATGACTCATCACTGTCATCTTGACAGTCAGATGTGAAGTCACATGCCAGTGAGTATGACAGTGTAGTGACATCATCATCACACATGAACGTTGGGACTGGAGTGACATGTTGAGTTTCTGAATCAAGTATGCCATGCTCATATGATACATTTACAGCAAAAACACAATGATGTGTGTGTCTTTTACGACATACATTAAATATATGTGAGCCACACAAAAGAAAGATGTGTGTCATGTGACCATCAGGACACGCTACCAAAAACGATAGTTGTCTGTGCAACAAACGTCCTGTAGAAATCAGTGGTATGTTTTGTGAAAGATGAGACTTCCCCTCTGTTGTGTTGTTTTTAAACTCACAAACGGCACCCAATGTTGATAACATGTTGTCCAGACACTCTGTCAAAGCATATGTTCCATGCAACATTATGCATATTTTCTCTTTGAAATGAAAGCCTGCGAAGAAAGCAATAGAATGAAAAGCAACAGTCCTGTCTTTGTGAACGATGTTGTGCCTATGCATGTTAGGTAAAGACCTGTCACCAATGTACACACCAGTCAAAACCCATTCATTAAAAATGTATCTTTGGTTGGTCAATGTTTTCATCGGTATCATCCATCCATCGTCACATTTAGGTATTCCCAGTGTGCCCCCTATTGTACGACAGTAACGGCTGGCTCTCTTGTCAGCAGGTATTCCTGAACTATCAAATGCACGCAGAACTTTATTGCTGACGAATTTGTAACAACGGCTGCAAAATAGGAACCCACCCTGACAGTGAGGATTGTTGAAGAAACAGTGTTCTGTTTCATTCAGTCCATCTTCACACTCGATCCTCACGTTAAAGCGCTGAAAAGAAAGATAACATGCTAAACTCTGTCCCGTAGATATAAGATCATGGGGGCATGAGATGGTAAAGATCTTAACTTTTCTTGGATCAGAATTATGAGTGTGATGACTAGCTCCTCTCTGCCACTGCTAAATTTTACAAGACTAGCAATGGAGTCATATATCCCTTCACAAGTTTTTTTTCCCTTTGAGATATTCTCAAACCTGTGTAGTCAGACTGGAAAGTGGGACTTTTTCAACTATGGAAATCAGTTGCTCAAAACAGGAATGGTAATCCACTGAACAATTTGCATGGACACTAGAGCCGCTTGGAGTGATTAAACTTCAGATCGATATGAAAATACACTGGAAACCTCTCGAAGTGATTAAACTCCAGATCATGTTAAGCAATCCTGGAATTTGCTATATTTGTAATAATACAGAAGTTGTATGACATCAAGTTTTCAAGTCTTAATCAGTTACTATAATACTGTGATTAGCACAGCAAATTAGCAATTAGAAGGCTATGAATTAAACACTAATGCGTTTTGTCAAAAGCATTGTGCGATTTTTCCACCCTGACAGACTTTTACCTAGATTTGAGCAAGCTATAGATTCATTGAGAAGACTGAGACCACACATTCGAGTTTTATCCACTAAAGAAAGTGTCGTTGAGGGTGTTGCTCAAATATTTCAAAGCAGCACCACAGGTATGTGTGTGTGTATCCATCAGGCCTGGTTGATAGCAGGATATAATGAAATGAAGCATGTCTATTGCACAGTCAGTCATCCCCAGTTCCATGCACTATCAAAGCATTGTGAGAATTTGTCGTAAAACAGTGTGGACAGTAAAGTCTCATAAAATTGGACGACGAAAAAAAAAGAAGACAAAGAACGAGGAGGAGGAGGTGGAGGAAAAGAAGAAGAAGAAGAAGAAGAAGAAGAAGAAGAAGAAGAAGAAGAAGAAGAAGAAGAAGAAGAAGAAGAAGAAGAAGAAGAAGAGGAATGTCCTATGCTCATGTATGATTCGACCCATTACATAATATCTGGACTACATATTTATTTCAGGACATTTGATGGCATGAACTAACAATACGATCAATATACAACAGTTTCTATATGCTTATCATGATTGCATATCCAGTTGT
>JAPXFY010007704.1:0-10282 GCA_030674185.1 Monoplex corrugatus | reverse complement strand
ATTCAGAATCTATGTGTTTTATTGTCATACAGCTTGTTTGTATTGTTTGTATACAGATAGGAACCTGGTTTAGTTATGTCATGCCAACTTGTTTAGTTTAGTTTGTCATACAGCTGAATTGTTATGTTATGTACTACAGCTTGTTGTTGTTAGTAGTGACGCTCATACAGATAAGTTTTTTACTGTATGATCCACACAGCTTGTTTACGTTATGTTACTACATACAGTTTGTTAGTATTGTCAATAGCAGCTTGTTACGTTTTGATTTGCGCTCATACAGCTAGTTTGTTATGGTTGATCTTACAGTTGTCTGTTTGTTGTTCATACCGTTTGATATTGTTTTTTTGATCTATACAGTTTTGTTTTCGTGAAGTCGTTTTTAATTTATCTTTTGTTTTTGATATCTTTAGTCATACAGTTGTTTGAATATTGTATTGCTCTCATTACAGAGTTGTTTGTTTTTGTATTGTCACATACAGTTTGTGATCTTGTTTGTTAAGTACATACAGTTTATTTGTTTGTTTCGTCATACAGAATTGTTTGATTTGAATACAGCTTGACGTATAGTATAGAGTTGTCATACAGCTTGATTTGATTTGTATAGATCTTACAGTATTGTTTGTATTGTGAGAGCGACAAACCGGTCTTGTTGTTTGACTTTATTATTTGTCTAGCAACATATGAATGTATAGTGCTTGACATACGCATGTTTGTTAAGTCATACAGTATTGGATGTGTTATTTGTAATAACAGCTTGTATTGTTGATTGTCCATACAGAATGTTTTGTTTGTTAGTACCTCACAGATTGGTTTGGTTTGTATGTACATAACAGTTGTAATGTTTACAATAATAAATAAATCATGATCGTTTGTCATACAGCTTGTATCGTTTGATTGTCCATACCAGATGCTAATGTTTGTTTGACTATACAGTTAGATTTGGTTTAGTATTAGCAACCTACAGACTTGTATAGATAGTTTGTATACGCGTTGGTTTGATAGTTTAGAATCTATACAGCTGTTTGATGTTTGTCATGACAGCTTGTATGAGATTTTTTGGTCATACCAGCTTCCGTATGTTTGTAGTCATACAGCTTGTTTGTTTACGTTCATACAGTTAGATTGTATGTTGTCATACAGCCAGTTTGTTTGTTAGTCATCACAGCTTGTTTGTTAAGTATAGAGTTAATCCAAACCAGCAATAGAAAGTTGGATTTGTACATACAGCAAGTTTGATAAGTTTAACGTTATTCATACAACTATGAACTAGTACCCCTACACCCCCCCCCTCCCCCCCCCCCACCCCCCTAACACCCAACCCCCACTTCAAGATATGAGTCCACAGCTTGTATTGATAAAGTCATACCAAGATTGTTTGTTTGATATGTCAAGACAGACAAAGTTGAGTTAGAGTTATGAGACCTCAGCTTAGAATTGTTTGTATGTACATACAGCTTGTTTAGTTTTTTAGTGTCATAACAGACGATAGTTTGATTTGACTAGTCATCGCTTGATGTGTTGATTTCGACATACAGCTTGTTTGTATTAGTTTGTGACATTACAGATGTATTTGTTATAGTTAGACATAACCAGCTTAGTATGTTATGTTTGTATAACTCAATACAGCATGAACTGAGATGTTGTATTGCTCATAACGAGCTTGTTTGAGTTTGTTAGATGAATATTAAAGATTGTCATACAGCTTGTTTGATTTGTAGACTGATTAGTTTAGTCATACAGACAATGTTATGTTTTTCAAAACAGCTTGTTTTACTGTCTTGTTATACTCAAACACAGCTAGCGAACACATGACAGTCAATAACCCCACTCCCCCCCCCACCCCCCCCCTTCGATCAACCACCCAACGTTAGATGCCTTTGTTTTGTTTTCTCATCCAGCTTGGTTTGCTTTGTTTTTGTTTGTTTAGTACATACAAGCAATTGTTTGACTTGTGCTGTTTCTTATGTCATACAGCATGTTAGTTTTTGTTTGTCATACAGCTAGTCGCTGTAGTTGATTATGTCAATACAGACTTGTTTGTTTGTCATATACAGTCTATGTTAGTATGTTTCATACAGACTTGTATTGTTAGTCATACAGTTTAATGTTTGTTTGTTCGTAACAACTACAGTTTGTAATGTTTGTATGACATACAGTTTGTTTCGTTTTGTTTAGTCATACAGTTTGTTTGTATGATACATACAAGTTAGAGTTTGTAAATGTCATTCAGCTTGTTTGTTTAGTTTGTCATACAGCTTGTATAGTTTGTCTTGTCATACAGTTGTTTATATACACATAATCGCTTTGAATTGTCATACAGCTTGTATTGTTTGTTTGTCATACAGACTTGTTTGTTTGTTTGTCTATACATGTTATGTTTAGTTAGTTTGTCCTACAGCCTTGTGTTAGTTTGTCATACAGACTCATGTTTGTTTGTTAGTACATACAAGTTTAAGTTTGCATTATTTTTTTTGTACATACAGCTGAGATGACTCTTGTATGTGATTGTATCATGACAGGACTCTATGTTATTAAGATAGAAGTTAGTCATACAGCTTGATAGTTTGTTTGCTAGCATCATTACACTTGTTTAGTAATGTATGGTCACATACAGCAGTGTTAGTTTGTTTAGTCCTACAGCCTGTTGTTTGTTAGCTCAACCAGCCTTGTTTAGACTTTAGTTTGCATACAGCTTGTAAAATTGTATATTAGACTTGTCATACACAGACTTGTTAGTTTGTATACAGTTAGATTATGTTTTTATTGTCACCTATACAGCTTGTTTGTCTTATAGTATATGTCATACAGATTGTTTGTTAGTAATGTCATAACAGTTTGTTAGTTTGTTTGTCATACAGTTTGTTTGTTTGTTGTTATACAGCTTGTTTAGGTATTGAATTGATCATACCGAGTTGTTTAGTTTGTTTGTCATACGATTGCTTTGTGATGTTTGATCATACCGCTTGATTTGTTAGTTTGTCATTACAGCATGATTCGATTTTGTTGTCATACCGACTTGATTTGTATTGTTTGTCATTACAAGCCTATGTATTGTTTGTTTGTTCAAACAGCTGCTTTGTTTGTTTGTCATACAGCATGTATGTTTAGTCAAGACAGATTTGTTGTATTGTTATTGTTGCATACAACTCATGTTTGTTTGATTATCGTCATACAGTCTTAGTTATGTAGATGTTGTTTGCTCATACAGCATTGTTGTGTAGAATTGTTTGTCATACAGCTTGTAATTAGATTTAGTATGTTTGTTTCACATACAACATTGATAGATTTTGCATTGTCATATCAGCAGTAGATATGTTATGTCCTACAGTTGTTTGTATTGTTTCCGTCAATACAGCATGTTTGTCTTGTTTGTCATACAGAGCTTGTTTGTTTGTTTGTACAATACAGCTTTGTAGTGTTTGGTATTGAATACCAGCTGTTAGATTTGTATAGATACAACAGCTTGTTTTTTGTTTGTCATACAGCTTGTGAACTTGTTTGTTGTTTGTCATTAACAGATTTGTTGTCTTTGTTTGTTTATTTCCGTACAGTCTTGAGTTTGTTTGTTATATGTATTCTCATAACAGCTTGCTAATTGTTTGTATTGTCCATACAGCTTGATTTGTTTTGTAATGTTTGTCTGCAAACAGCTTGTTTGTTCTGTTTGCGTTTGATTGTCATTACTATCTTAGTTCTAGTTTGTCATACAGCTTGTTTGTTTAGTATTCTCATCCAGACTTGTTTGTCGTTGATTTGTTTGTTATTCAATCATACAGCTCAATGTTTGTATACTTTGACGTTAGTATATAATTTGATCCATCTCAAGACTATGGATTTGTTATGTTAGTATCTTTAGTTACATACCAGCTTAGATAATAGTTTAGAATTGTCATACTAGACACTTGTATTGTTTGTCATACATCATTGTAAATGTTTGTACATACAGCTTGTAGACTGTTTAGACAATACAGCACATGTATTGAAGATGTCATTACAGCTTGTTAGTTATGTATGTGTAGTAACTCAGCATAGTTTGTTGGTGCAATTTGATCATAAGTTTGATTTGTCTGTCATAGGCTAGTTCGTTATGTTTGTCATCACAGTAAGTAGACAATAGTATAAGATTTGTCATACAGCTTAGCTTTGGTTTGTCAATACAGCTCTTGTTTGTTTGTTTAGTCATACAGTCAGTGTGTTTTGTTGTCATACAGTTTGTTTAGTTATTTGTCATACAGTCTGTTTGTTAAAGTTACAGACGCTTATTTGTATAGTCATACAGCCTTGTTTGATTCGATTGTCAAACAGTTTAGTTTTGTTTGTTTTATGTTTGTCATACAGCTTTGGTGAGTTTTAGTGTCATACAGCTCTGATGTAGTTGCTGTTTAGTCATACAGTTAGTTTGTCAAACAACTTGTTTGATTGATCATACAACTATGATTGTTTGTCACTACAGCCTGTATGATTCTGATTTATGTTTGTCTCAGATTTGTTTCGTTTGTATTGTTTGATCATTACATTATGTCTTAGATTTAGTTGTCATACAAGCTTGTTGAGATAGATATGGATTTGATCATACAGTTTGTCTTGTTTGGAATATGTAGATCTGTCATACAGTTTGTTTGTTCTGGTTTGTTTGAGACATACAGCTGTTTGTTTGTTACGGTATTTGATCACATACGCAGTTTAGTATGTCTTTGTTTACGTCATAAGAATATGATTATGTAGTATGTCATACAGCTTGTTTGTTGAGTCTATTAATCTTGTCATTCAGTTTGTTATGTTTGTATTGGTTTTGACAAAACAGAATGTTTAGATATTGTTTGTTTGTGTCTTCAAGCTTGTTTGTTTGTTTTAGATCATACAGATTTGTGTTGTTTGATTTGTCGATACAGATTTGTATTAGGTTTGTTATGTCATACAGTTTGTAGTGTTTGAGCTTGTCATACATAGCATTAGTTTGTTTGTTTAGTCATCACAGTATGGTTGTTGTTTATGACATTCAGTATTGTTTGTATTGCTCATACAGCTTGATTCAGTTATGTACAATGTACAGCTAGTTTGTTGTCATACAGCTTGATTTGTTTAGACTTAGACGTTCATACAGAACTTGTATGATTTAGAATTACGTCATAACAACTAGTAGATGTTAAGTTGTCCTACAGCTTGTTATGTAGTAGTTTCGTCATAACAGCCCTCTGTATTGTATAAATGTCTTGTATACAGACCATGTATAGATTTGTTAGTCATACAACTAGTTATGGTTTGATCTTTGTATACAGTTTGTATGTATGTTTGTCATACAGCTTGTTTGTTTCTTTGGTCTCATACAACTAGTTGTGTAGTGTAGTATACAGCTTGTTTGTCTTGTGTCATACAAACATTGTATGTTTGTTTGTCCTACTAGTAGTTTGTTTGTATTGATAATACAGAACTTGAATTTGTATCGATATCGTTATTTACATTGTCATACAGCTGTTGGTGTGAGTTTGTCATACAGCTTGTTATGTTAGATCGTCAGACAGCTAAACTTGTATTTGTATGTGATTGCTCATACAGTATAGTTTGTATGTATACCAGACTTGTTTAGTATTGATTGTCATACTAGCTTGTCTTGTTGTTTGTCAGTACAGCATAGTTTGATTTGTATGCTACACTCCAGACTTGTTCGTATGTATAGTACCAAACAGCTATGTATGTTTGTTTGTCATACCGCATGTTTGTTTGTTTGAACATACCAGCATTGTAGTGCTTTGTTTGATCATACAGCTTAGTATGTTGTAGATTTGATCTATACAGCTCTAGTTTAGTTATGATTAGTACATACAACTTGTAATTAGTTTGTTCGTCATACAGCTAGTGTTTGCTAGTTGATCAAATACAGACATAGTTTGTTGTATCGTCATACAGCGCTGATTTGTTTGTATAGTAGAATCATACAGACTTGTTTTGTTGTTTGTCATTACAGCTTTGTACTTGTTTGTCATACAGATTTGTTTGTTATATTGTCATACAGCTTGTTTGTTAAGTTTGTCCTACAGGATTAGTTTGTAGTTGTCATCACAGATTGATAGTTATGTATAGTCATATACAAGTTTGTTTTGTTTAGTTTGATCATACAGCTTAGTTTGGTTTGTTGCCAAACTACATGATAGTATTGTTTGTTTGTCATATCAGACGTATGTTTGTTGACATGTCATGTTATCAGCTAGTTTAGTTGTTTGAGACATACAGTATTGTTTGCTATTTGTTTTTGACATACCAGCTTGTTTGTAAAGTTTGTCATACAGCTTTGTTTGTATTGTTTAGTCATACAGCGTGTGGAAGTATGTTGATCATACAGCTTGTTTGTTATTGATCATACAGTTAGATTGTCGTTGTTGTTCATACAGCATGTTTGTTTGTTTTGTCAATACAGCTTGTTTGTACTGTTTGATTACCTATATAGAGCTTGTTATGATTAGATAGACACTACAGCTAGAAGCGTTTGTTTGTTGATTCCTCACTACAACCAAGTTAGTTTGTTTGTCATACACGCATGTTGATTTGATTTGTCATACAGTATGTAGTGTTTGTTGGACAGTACCCAGCCAGATATAGGTTTTACTTGTTTGATCATAGCAGCTTGTTTGTAGTTTGATCATACAGACTATGAATTGTATGTTCTAGTCATACCGCTGTTGCTTTGTTTGTACATGACAGCTTGTTTGATCTTGTTTGTCATACAGTTTAGTCTTGTAATGATATGATCATCCAGATTTAGTTTGTTGAATTGTCATACAGTTTGATTTGTTTGTTTGTTCTCATACAGCTTGTTGTGTATATGTATGTCATACAGCAATATGTTTGTTTGATTTGTGTTGTTTGTCATAACACTTGTACTTGTTTCTGAAATATTGATTTGTACCCCACCAAGCTATGTTTGTTTGTATCATACAGCAGTTTGTATTGTTTAACTCTACCGGCTATGTTATTTATTGTTAAACTGCTTTGATTTCTCATACGCTTGTAGAAGAATGTGTTTGTTATGTTTGTATACAGCTTACTGTAATGTTTGTTTGTTATCAACTTGTCATACCGCTTGTTTGTTTGTTTGTCATACAGATCAGAACCGAAACTTGGTTTTTTAGTCATACAGCTAGTTATGTTTGTCATACAGCTTGTTGTTAGTTCATAACCAGCTTGTCTTGTATTGTCATTACGCCCTTGTTATGGTTTTCGTATGTCTACAGACTGTATTAGTTTGTTATTATGTCATACAGCTAGAGATTGATTTGTCATACACGCTTGTTTGTATGTTTGTCATACAGCTTGTTTTGTCTTGATTTGTCATACAGGCTTGTGCTGTTTATATTACGCTTGTTTAGTTTGTTGTCATAGACAGCTTGATTTGATTATATTTGTTTGTCAAGACAGTGTTGTTTGTTTGTTTGTCCTACCGGTTGTATTGTTTGTCATACAGCAACTTATTTGTTTGTCATATACAAACAAGCTTGTTTGTGTTTGATTTGTCATACAGTTTGTTATAGTTTGTATTGTCATACAGATTGTTTGAGTATAGTTCTGTCATACAGATGATTTTGATATGTATAGCTCATACAGACTTGTTATGCATCATAACAACTAGACTTATGAATTGATATAACACACGTGTGTTTGTTTGCTCATACCAGCTCTGTTTGTATAGAATGATTAGTCATACAGTCTTGTTTATGTTTAGTTTGTTTAGTCATACAGTACTTGATAGTTATGCGATAGTGTTTGTCATACAGCTATAGTTACCGCGCTTACGTTGTATTTGCGTAATACAAGTGTGTTAAGGTTTGTTTGTTAGTCATACAGTATTGTATGAGTAGATGTTATGTTTGTAGTTTGTCAATACAGCTATGATGTTTGCATTTGTTTGATCATACCACGCTATGTTTGTATGTTTGTCATACAGTTTGTTATGTTAGTTTGAACAGTACAGCAGTGTTATGATCGTGATTCTATTGTATACAGTTTGTTTGTTTGTTTGTTTGTCATAAGTTTGTTTGTTTGTTAGTTTGTCATACAGGTTGTTTGTTTGTTTGTCATACCGTTATGTATGTTTGTATTCGTCATTACAGATTTGTATGATATGTCGCTGTTGATCATACAGTTTGTTATGTTTATGTTTGTCTACTCAGTTTGATTTGTTTGTATTAGACATACAGTTTGTGATTGTTTGTTTGTCATTCTAGGTCAATTTGTCTAGTTTGTCATACAGCCTTGTTTAGTTTATGTCATACAGCTTGTGATTGAATGTTTGTCATACAGCTAGTTTGTTTTGTATTGTCATACAATTGTTTGTTTGTTGTCATACCATAACTTGTGTGTTTGATTTATGATCATACAGTGTGGCAACTGTTAGTTAAGTTTGATCATACAGTGTATGTTTGTTTGCTTTCATACAGAACTTGTTTGATTGTTTGATCATATCAACTTGGCTTTCAGATTATGTTTGTCATAACAAGCTTGTTATGTTTGTTTGTACATACCAGTTGTTTGATTTGTTTAGTACGATACAATAGCTATGTTTGTATAGGTTATGATCATACAGCTTAGCCTTTGATTTGTTAGTCATACAACTTGTTTGACTTATGATTGTCATACAGCTAGTTTGTTTGTTTGTCCTAAACTTGTTTGTTTGTTTGTCTACAGCTTGTAATATGATTTGTTTGTCAAACAGATATGTTTGTTTGATTGACCTCATACCAAGCTGATTGTTTTGACATAACACGTTTGTTATAGTTTGTTTGTCATAACAGCTATGTTTGTTTGTCCATACAGCTGTATTGTTTGTTCATACAGCTTGTTAAGTTTAGTTTGTCATACCAGTTATGATTAGTATCAAACTGTTTATAGTCATACAGCTTGTAAGTTTGTATGTGATCATGTGACAGACCTTGAAATTTGTTACTGTTTGTCATACAGCTTAGATTGTTTGTTTGTTGTCATACAGCAAGAAGTATTTGTTTGTTTGTATCAATTACAGACTTGTTTGTGTTTGTCATACAGCTTGTTTGTAATGTTTGTCATACAGAACATTGTATTGCAGATTGATTGTATTAAAGTCCTAACAGACTTGTTTGTTTGATTTAGTAATACGATTTGTTGGAGATTTGTTATGTCATACAAAATAAAACTTGATTTGTTTAGTACATACAGCTAAGTGTAGTGTATGTTTGATCATTATCAGTAATGTTTAGTCTTTCCTAGTCATACGACACTGTTTGTAATATGTGCCTACAGCTGTGTCTTGTTTATCCTTATTTGCTTGATCATATCAGCTTGTGTTGGTTTGTCATACAGTTAGTGTTGTTTGATCATACAGTTTGTTTGATTTTGTTATTGTCATACAAGCTATCTTAATTTGTTTGTCATACCAGCTTGTTTCAGTTTGTGGCTCATACAGTGTGTTGTTTAGTTTGTCATACAGACCTTGTTGTTTGTCATACAGCATAGTCTGTATGGTTTGTCCATACAAGACTTGTTTGTTTGTCTCCAGTTTGTTTGTTTTAGTCATGACAGCTTGTTGTATGTTATGTCATTACAGTTGTGTATGTTTGATAATTTGTCATGACAGTTAGTGTGATTGTTTGTCATCAGCTTGTTAGTTTGAATTCATACCGCTTGTTCGTTTGCATACACGCTTGTTGTTGTTTGTCATACAAGCTTGATATGAAGTTAGTCATACAGCATAGCTTTGTTCGATATACAGCTTGTTTGATTGTACCTATACAGCTTGATTTATGTGTATTTTATATATATTCCCACCCCAACCAACCTTTGTCATACAACCTTGTTTGTTTGTACAAACAACTTGTTTGTTGTACATACAACTTGTGTGTTTAGTGTCAATACAACTTGTTCTGTTTGTCATACTTCTTGTTGGTCTCTCAGTCATACAGCTTGTTGTATATTTCATACTAACTTGTAATGTTTAGTCAATACCAACTCTGTAGTTGTCATACAGCTTGTTTGTTTATTTGATCATACAACTTGATTGTCTGTCAATACAACTAGTTAGTTTGTCATACTACTTGTTTCTTTGTCCATACATACTTGTTTGTTTGTCAGCAATACTTTTTTGTTTGCCCAAAAAAATTTTTTGTTTTTTTCATACATTGTTTTTTTAAATTTTTTCTACAGTTTTGGGTTTGTTTGTCTTTACACTTGTTTGTTTTTCTACTTTGTTTGTTTGTCTTTACTTGTTTTTTTTTTTTAAATAAAACTTTTTGTTTTTTTCATACAGTTTGTTTTT
>JAPXFY010007703.1:0-5000 GCA_030674185.1 Monoplex corrugatus | reverse complement strand
TGTTCCTCCTGTTTCAATGTCTGTGTGCAGTTTTATTGTACTCTCTCAGTATTGTATTCATTTCATTTATTTTGTCGTCACAGTGGATTTAACCCTGTAAAAGTGTGGACTGCACTCCCCAGGGATAATGTGTCGCCGCCATGCTACGCCACCGTTTTTCTTCGTTTAGTTCAGTATGCGTGTGTTCCTGTTTATCTATGAAAATGGATTTTGCCCCAGAATTTCGCCAGGGTCAAGTCCTTTGTAGCCGTAGGATATTTAATGTGTACCGACTGCGTGTGACACAGGAGACCTCAGATTATCGTCTGGTCCGAAAAACCAGCACCTAAGATCTAGTGAAGGGGGGGGAGGAGGGTAAAAATATATCTGTCCCACCTGTAATTTGAGTCCAGGTTTCTGGCGTTCTGGGCGATGCTGTAACCACTAAGCCTCTTAGTCTTTTGTTGACGTCAGAAAGTGGATTTTCCTACAGAAAGTTGAAAGTTGTCAGGGACATGGTTTTTGTTGCTGTGGAATCTTTAACATGTGTAAAGTTAACAAGAAACACCATGAGGGTGCAGATGGGACCAGGAGCACCAATGCCTGACCACTCTCAGGACAATCATGTCCCAAGTTCCCGACGCCAAACGACAGTCATTTCTTCAATCAAAGGGGGGGCTGTCCATGCGTTGCATGGCCCATTTGGACCCAGTCATCAGTCACTTGTGTGTGTGTGTGTGTGTGTGTGTGTGTGTGTGTGTGTGTGTGTGTGTGTGTGTGTGTGTGTGTGTGTGTGTGAGAGAGAGTGTGTGTGTGTGTGCGTCTCTCTCTCTCTCTCTCTCTCTCTCTCTCTCTCACACACACACACACACACACACACACAAAGATAACTGATGACTGGGTCCGAATGGGCCATCTTTATCATGTGCTAAGTGTATGTTACGGAGAGGTGCTTGCTTTACTTCCTGTCACAGACTTCTTCTTTGATTCGTATTGTACACGGTCAGGCCACATCTTTCCAGCGCCTGTGAGCTGTCCAGTTAAGTCAAATAAGGATATATATTTATGTTTTCTTGATTATACCGAGGTTTTTGACTGGCAAGACACGAAGAATTGATCCATCATCTGGGAAAGCTCAACACTGATGAAAAAGATCCAAGGATGATAAGGAATATGTATTTTGGAAACAAACATCAACAATGAGAGTAGAATAACAATAAAACCTCTTTCCAAAATATCAAAAGAGGTGTTATGCAAGGATGTGTTCTGTAACTAGATTTGTTTTCACTTTACAGCAAACCCATTATAAGAAACCTAGAAAAAAGTCCTGGAGGAAAAATGATAAAAAAAAAAAAAAAGATTCGTCATGCAGGTGTTACTGTTATTGCAGAAAAGGGAAAAGACCTACAAAATCTTGTGAATATAATAGAAATGAAAAGCAAAGAGAAAGGGCTAGACCTAAATAGTATGAAGACTGAAGTCATGGTAACCAATAAACACACACACACACACACACACACACACGCACACACACACACACACACACACACACACACACACACACACACACACACACGCACACACACACACACACACACACACACACACACACACACACACACACAAGAAATCCCTCATGCAAAAAACAACAGCAAATGGCACAACACTCAGATAAGTTGATAAGTTCAAATATTTGGAAACAGTCATCTCACCAGACGGCAGATTAGAAATATCCAGTAGAACTGGCAAGCTAAAATAGCATTTAAGAAAATGAAAAGCATTCTTATCAACAAATGCCTATCAATTAATATGAGGAAGATACCCCCCTGCTGTCGCCATTTTTTTTTATTTATATAAAAATTTGTCTTCCTTCGGGAATCGAACCTGTGCATCCTAATGGTCATGTTTTTCAAGGTAAAGTCACCTTGTGACGGATGTCTTAATCACCTGACAATTGGTCACCAGCAACATGTGGGGAAATTTAAGCCTTATGAAGTTCACTTTTGTTCCTCCTGGTCCTGATCCATCTGGAGCTTTTTTTTCCGCTGTTTCTGTCATTGCCTTTAGGGCTCTGGTCTTCTCTCTCTCTCTCTCTCTCTCTCTCTCTCTCTCTCTCTCTCTCTCTCTCTCTCTCTCTCTCTCTCTCCTCTCTCTCTCTCTCTCTGAACTCGAGAGCTGCTTCATGAGATTATAGGCTGATGTGTCTATCAACCACCTTGCTTGAAAGCCAGATGTCCCGAAGTTGCTGGCTAGGCTGACGTACTTTTCAGTCTTGTTGATATGGGCTTCCTCCATTCTACTTTTGTATGGCACAGTTGGTTCGATTAGAATTAGAATATTTGGATGAAATGGAGTGGAGAGCTATGTCCAGACTCATGCCATTCTTGCCGATGATTTCTGGGTGTTTTTTTCCATTTGTGGGAGATCTGTTGTTCACTCACAGTCATCTGCTTCACCCAGCAGACCCTGCTTCCACGCTGTGGGTGTCACATCTTTTTCAGGCCACATTTTCCTGCCTCCTGCTTCATTCAAAATACTAGTGCCGTACAGTTCCCATGAGCCTGACATATAAAGCCACCATGGGGCCACGAACCAGGAAAGACGTGCCGCTGGGTTACTTGACTGGACTTCAACAGTGCTTGTTCTGATCCACCTTACCGAGGACACTGTCTACTAAGCCCCCAACTAACGACAGTAATCAGTCAGCCACAAGCCGGATCGAGGGAGAGACTCCATGAACCACTGACACAAAAGACACTAACTTGAATTCATTTCAAGTAGTAGAGGAAACTGAAATTGACGAGATCAGAGTATGATGGTACATTGAATCCGGGACAGTGTCCATGATGTTTTAATGATTGATGATGTAATGATAATGGGGATGATGATCATGGTGCTGTGAAATTCCATTTAGGAATGAGACTGCGTCACAGGACTGCACTCTTCACTTACTATCATACAACTCCCTGTCGTCAACCAGGCCTGAGAGATACAGACACCTCCAGTGTTGGCCAGGAACAATGAACAACACTGTCAGTAATCATCATCATCAAGTGCCCTGCCGCATGGCGTTAGCGATCATGGCCCTCCATGTGAATCTGTCCCTTGCTGCCGCAAACACATCTTCCACCCCCTCCGTCCTCAGCCACCCCGCAAGTCCGTCCAATTTTTTCTCCCTGGGTCTACCTGGTACTCTCTTTCCCTCCACCTTTCCTGTTGTGACCAAGTGCTCTAATTCCCCTTTCCTCATAAAATTGCCTATAAATATTGTCTTTTCCTCATCTTCCTTATCAATGATCTTGTGTCTGCCATCATCAGGACTGTCTCGTTTGTTTTCTTTGCTGTCCATGGAACTCTCAACATTCTTCTTAGAAACCACATCTCGGCTGCCTCAATCTTGTTCTGGCTTTGCTTGTTGACTTCCACGCCTCACAACCGTATAACATTATCGGTTCTATATAACATTCAAGAACTCTCTTCCTGATGTTAACTGATAGGCATTTGTTGGTAAGAATGCTTTTCATCTTCTTGAATGCTGTTTTGGCTTGGCCGATTCTGCTGGCTATTTCTGATGTGCATCAGCCGTCTGGTGAGATGATCCCAGATATTTAAACTTATCAACCAGCTGTCAGTAAAGCATGCATAAAATGGATGAGAATCGACTGCGTGGTCCCAGTCTTCCCACTTAGAACAGAGTTCGCTCAGGTATGCTCAGAGGTACACTCATAACATTTTTGTACAGGGGTTAGTCAGGGCTGAAAATCCCATATACCATTGCATAATCATTCTGGCACAGTGAAGGAATCCACGGTTTTATCAACGGACATTTCTTTGTACTCCTAAAGACAGGCAGAGATGGACACAACCCAATTTCACATTACATTGGCTTTTTCTTGTGTTCAGTTGCCCCTGATATAAAACTGAAAACAAAGAAACAAAAACACGAACGAACAAAGAAACACAAGGAAAATCAAAAGCAAACAAACAACACACCCTATTTCAGTTTCAGTTTCAGTTTCTCAAGTTGTTGTAAGGATCACTTCGAAATTAGGTTCTGCCGGAACAAAAACCCCAAAAAATAAAAGCTAACAAAAAACAGCTTTTCTTTTTATCATAAATAAGACAGAAAGAAAGGTAACAGAACACAGTCTACCACAATCCTAGAGCAGATGGATGGCATCAAAGCTGTGGTTTGACTGTCGCGATAGTCAAGTAGGTGGGGACTCTTTCAGTATAAATAGTCTCCCCACCTTCTGGAAATTCTGTGCTAGAAATTTCCTCTTTTCTGTCACTCTCTTTGTTTCTGCCCTGTATTCAGGTGTGCTTTTTAAATCTCCCCTGTGTGATAAATTGGACAGAGTGGTCAACGCCGGGGGGGTGTCCTTAGATTATGTGCACGAATGCATTGATATGTGTACTGAATTTTCTTTTCTTTTTTTTCCTGTTGAAGTTTTGTATGTTTTGAACGATTTCAGTCCTGATATGACTACGCAGTCGGCTGGGCTTTAAGCATCAATAACAATAACAATAACAAGCAGGTAAAAGTCAGACGTCCAAATGGAAGGTCCTGGGGTCGATCCACCCAGACACCTCCACCTGGTGGGTAAGAGACAGGATTTTTTTCCCTTTCTTCCAGATCAACATAATTTTATGTGCAGATCTACCAGTGTCTAAATCCCTTCGCGTGAATACGTAGGCAGAATATGGACTATGCACGTTAAAGATCCTGCAAATCATGTAAATGGCTGGCTTATGGAAAATAAGAAAACACAGCATGCATGTCACCTAACGACGGAGTATGCAGACTGTGCAGCAACATACCACCTGCACAGTGTGTGCAAAACATCGTGTATAGAAGAAATGGAAGAAGATGACAAGCATTCTTACCAACAAATGCCTATCAATTAACGTCAGGAAGAGAGTTCTTGAATGTTACATAGAACCAATACTGTTGTACGGATGCGAGGCGTGGACAGTCAACAAACAAAACCAGAACAAGATTGAGGCAGCCGAGATGTGGT
>JAPXFY010007702.1:0-5000 GCA_030674185.1 Monoplex corrugatus | reverse complement strand
AAAGTAATACAGTATATAATATGTTTACAGGTGATAGGTAACACAGTATGGTTGTACAACTCACATAGGGTATAAAATGTGTCTTGGTGGTGGTAACAGTGTACAGTATATATATACAGATGACAAGTAACACAATGTATGATGTATACAAATGACAGGTAACGCAATGTACAATGTGTACAGGTGACAGAACAAAGTGAAGCTACAGTTATCTGTCCTACTTGTGGCTGTAAGCATCCTGTCCCCCTGGTGAAGTCGACAGTTTTCAGGTGAGTCTGTCTACATATGTGTGTTTTTATCTCTGTCTCTGTCGGTGTCAGTCTTTGAGTCTCTGTCTCTCTGTCTCTGTCTCTCTGTCTCTGTCTGTCTGTCTGTCTGTCTGTCTCTCTGTCTCTGTCTCTCTGTCTCTGTCGGTGTCAGTCTTTGAGTCTCTCTCTGTCTGGCTCTCTGTCTCTCTGTCTCTGTCTCTCTCTCTCTCTCTTCTCTCTCTCTCTCTCTCTCTCTCTCTCTCTCTCTCTCTCTCTCTCTCTCTCTCTCTCTCTCTCCCCTGTCTGCTTGTCTGTCTTTCTGGTCTGTGTCTGTGTCATTCTGTGTTGCTATGTCTCTATCTGTCTCTGTCTAGCTTTCTGTCTGTCTGTCTGCTTCTAAGCCTAACCCTCTGTGTCTGTCTGTGTCTTTGTGTCTTCGTCTCTGTCTCTATCTCGTTCTGGGTATCTTTGTCTTTGTTAAGTTTACCATCTGTCTGTCTGTCTGTCAGCTTGTCTGTCTTTGTTAAGTTTCCCATCTGTCTGTCTGCCTGTCTGTCAGCTTGTCTGTCTTTGTTAAGTTTGCCATCTGTCTGTCTGTCTGTCTGTCGGTCAGCTTGTCTGTCTTTGTTAAGTTTCCCATCTGTCTGTCTGTCTGTCGGTCAGCTTGTCTGTCTTTGTTAAGTTTCCCATCTGTCTGTCTGTCTGTCGGTCAGCTTGTCTGTCTTTGTTAAGTTTCCCATCTGTCTGTCTGCCTGTTTGTCAGCTTGTCTGTCTTTGTTAAGTTTGCCATCTGTCTGTCTGTCTGTCTGTCAGCTTGTCTGTCTTTGTTTCTTTAAATGTACGTGTTTGATTATTTAAGATGGGGGCCAGCAGAAATATAGATGTGATGATTGTGTCAACAAATATATTATGACATGTTAACATAAATATGTGTCATGACATGTTAACATCAATATGTGTCATGACATATCAACATCAATATGTGTCATGACATGTCAACATCAATGTATGTCATGACATGTCAACATCAATGTGTGTCAAGACATGTTAACATCAATGTGTTATTACATGTTAACGTCAATCCTGTCGTGATATGCCATCAATATGTGTCATGACATGTCAACATCAATGTCACATGACATGTTAACATCAATATATGTCATGACATGTCAACATCAATGGCATGACATGTTAACATCAATACTGTCATGACATGTCAATAACAATATGTGTCATGACATTTTAACATGAATATGTATCATGACATGTCAATATCAATATGTGTCATGACATGTCAACATCAATGTGTCATGACATGTCAACATCAATGTGTCATGACATGTCAAATTCAACGTGTGCCATGACATGTCAATATCGATATGTGTCATGACATGTTAATATCAATATGTGTCATGACATGCCATCAATATGCGTCATGACATGTCAACATCAATATGTCATGACATGTTAACATCAACGTGTGCGATGACATGTCAACATCAATACGTGTCATGACATGTTAACATCAATACTGTCATGATATGTCAATATCAATGTGTCATGACATGTTAACATCGATATGTGTCATGATATGTCAATATCAATATGTGTCATGAAATGTCAACATCAATGTGTCATGACATTTCAACATCAATATGTGTCATGAAATGTCAACATCAATGTGTCATGGCATGTCAACATCAATATGTGTCATGACATGTTAATATCAATATGTGTCATGACATGTTAATATCAATATGTGTCATGACATGTTAATATCAATATGTGTCATGACATGTTAACAGCAATATATGTCAGGACATGTCAATATAAATATGTGTCATGACATGTCAACATCAATATGCGTCATGACATATCAATATCAATATGTCATGACATGTCAATATAAATATGTGTCATGACATGTCAACATTAATATGTGTCATGACATGTCAACATTAATATGTGTCATGACATGTTAATATCAATATGTGTCATGACATGTTAACAGCAATATATGTCATGACATGTCAATATAAATATATGTCATGACATGTCAATATCAATATGTGTCATGACATGTTAATATCAATATGTGTCATGACATGTTAATATCAATATGTGTCATGACATGTTAACAGCAATATATGTCATGACATGTCAATATAAATATGTGTCATGACATGTCAACAGCAATATGCGTCATGACATATCAATATCAATATGTCATGACATGTCAATATAAATATGTGTCATGACATGTCAACATCGATATGTGTCATGACATGTCAACATCAATATGTGTCATGACATATCAATAACAATATGTGTCATGACATGTTAACACCAATATGTCATGACATGTCTATATCTATATGTGTCATGATATGTCAACATCAATATGTGTCATGACATGTCAACATCAATATGTGTCATGACATGTCAATATCAATATGTGTCATGACATGTTAATATCAATATGTGTCATGACATGCCATCAATATGTGTTATGACATGTTAACATCAATATATGTTATGACATGTCAACATCAATATGTGTTATTACATGTTAACATCAATACTGTCATTGCATGACATCAATATGTGCCATGACATATCAATATTAATATATGTCATGACATGTTAACATCAATACTGTCATGACATGTCAATATCAATATGTGTCATGACATGTTAACATCAATATGTGTCATGACATGTCAATATTAACACGTGTCATGACATGTTAACATCATATGTGTCATGACATGATAACATCAATACGTGTCATTACATATCAGCATCAACTAGTGTCATGACATACCAATATCAACACGTATCATGACATGTCAACATCAACAGATGTCACGACATGTCAACATCAACACGTGTCACATCATATCAACATCAACATGTGTCATGGCATATCAACATTAACAAATGCCATGATATGTCAACATCAAACAACACGTGTCACGACATATCAAAATGAACACGTGTCATGACATATCAAAATGAACACGTGTCATGACATATCAAGATCAACACGTGTCATGACATATCAACATCAGTACGTGTCATGACATCAACATCAGTACATGACATGACATCGATATCAATACGTGTCATGATATGTTAACATCAAACAATTTGAGAAGGCTTTTGATTCATCAGACTAGCAATTTTTGTTTAAAGTTTTAAAAACATATGAGTTTGAAAAAAAATCGTGTAAATGGATAGAAACGTTCTACAAAAACATAACGTCAACAGATATCGTCAATGGTCAAGCGTCAGACTGGTTTCATATAAAAGAGGTTGTAGACAAGGCGACCCACTCTCTCCATATTTATTTGTATTATGGATAGAAATCTTGGCAATTATGATCAGAGAAGATAAAGACATTAAAGGCATTACAGTTAATAACAGAGAGTACAACATCTCTCAATATGCAGATGATGTCAAACTAATCAAAATTGGAGATAAAACATTATCAAAGAAATTTGTTATTAAAGAAATCTGTTCACCTTGATAAAAAAATTGGAGATTTCTCAAAGCTTGTTTTGAATACTGACAAAACACAGGCAATTTGGTTAGGAAGCAAAACATGTTCGTCCATGCAGCATTTGAATGTAAACTGGAACCATCAAAATTTAAAATATTAGGTGTGTGGATCACAGAAGATGTAAAGGGATGTGAAAAAATGTTACGCTGAAAACTTTTCAGAAGTAAAGGCTTTCTTCAACATTTGGATGAAGAGAAGTATAACACCACAGGGAAAAGTTGCTGTGCTGAAATCACTCATTCTTTCTAAACTTATCAATTTCTAGATTCTGCTCCCAGATCCTCTTGATGATTTTTGTCAGTTATCTTGAGAAAATGAGTTTTTCGTTTGTTTGGAATGCTAAATGAGTTCAAATTAACAGAAGAAAAAGCTACCGACAAAAGCATAAAAATGGAGGTTGAATTGCCAAACATACAAAGATATATTGAAGTCTAAAAACGTTCCTGGCTGAGAAGATTTAAAAACACAGAACATAAATGGGAAAACATAGCTGGTGAACTGTACCCCTTTTTAACAAAGTGTGAAAAATATGGCCCCAGTTGTGCTTGTGAAAAGCCACTGATAGTATGATCTGGAAACACACCTTTAAGGCGTGTTATTACTTCTGTAGTCATATAAAACCAAATAAAAGGAACCGTTAATGTCGTATACACCCTAGGAACTATCATAAAGAGGTCAATCGTGTTGAATAAGGATTTATATTTATGCTCTGTTGATTGTACCAAGGCTTTCGATCAGGTGAGACATGATCAACCAAATAGAAAGGCTCAATAATGATGGAGAAAATCTAAGACTGATCAGAAATATGTATTGGGAACAAACAGCAGCAATGACAATAGAAAACGATATAAGCTCTTTCCAAAATATAAAAAGAGGGGTCGGGCAGGGTCACCAGATCTGTTTTCACTTTACAGCGAAACCATCATGAGAAACCTGTGTGAGTGCCCTGGGATAAAGGTTGGAGGAAAAATAATGGGCAACGTTCGTTACGCAGGTGACGCTGTTCTGGTTACAGAGGATGAAAGGGACCTACAAAACCTTGTGAATACATTAGATACAGAAAGCGAAAATAAAGGCCTGGAACTAAATAGCAAGAAGACTGAAGTCATGGTAATCAGATAAAACCATGAAATCCCCTCATACAAAATAACAGCAAATGGCACAACTTTGAGACAGGTTGATAAGTTTAA
>JAPXFY010000770.1:20000-22500 GCA_030674185.1 Monoplex corrugatus | reverse complement strand
GTACATATGTATGTATGTATGTATGAATGTATGCATGTATGTATGTATGTATGAATGTATGCATGTATGTATGTGTACCTGTATGTCTGTTTGTCAGAAGATCCTTTTAAACTCGTTAAAAACAAAGCGATCAACACTAAAGATAACGAGTGAAAACAACCAACAACCAACCATCCAAACATCCAAACAACCAACCACACCAACCAACCAACCAACCAACCAACCAACCAACACCAACCAACCAACCAACAACCAACCAACCAACACAACCAACCAACCAACCAACCAACCAACCAACCAACCAACCAAACCAACCAACCAACCAACCAAACCAACCAACCAACCAACAACCAAACAACAACCAACCAACCAACCAACAACCAACAACCAAACCAACCAACCAACCAAACCAACCAACCAACCAACCAACCAACCAACCAACCAACCAACCAACCAACCAACCAACAACCAACCAACCAACCAACCAACCAACCAACCAACCACAACCAACCAACCACCAACCAACCAACCAAACCAACCAACCAACCAACCAACCAACCAACCAACACCAACCAACCAACCAACCAACAACCAACCAACCAACCAACCAACCAACCAACCACAACACCAACCAACCAACCAACCAAACCAACACAACCAACCAACCAACCAACCAACCAACCAACACCAACCAACCAACAACCAACAACAAACCCAACCAACAACCCAAACAACAACAACCAACCAACCAACCACCAACCAACACCAACCAACACAACCAACCAACCAAACCCACAACCAACCAAACCAACCAAACCAACACCAACCAACCAACCAACCAACCAAACAACCAACCAACCAACCAACAACCAACAACAACCACCAAACCAACCAACCAACACAACCAACCAACCAACCAACCAACCACAACCAACCAACCAACCAACCAACACAACCAACAACCAACAACCAACCAACCAACCAAACACCAACCAACCAACAACAACCAAACCAACCAACCAACACCAACCAACCAACCAACCAACCAAACACAACCACCAAACAACCAACAACAAACCCAACCAACCAACCAAACCAACCACAACCAAACAACCAACAACAACCAACAACCAACCAAACCAACCAACCAACCAACAACCAACCAACAAACAACCAACCAAACACCAAACCAACCAAACAACCAACCAACACAACCAACCAACACCAACCAAAACCACAACACAAACCAAAACCAACCAACACAACCAAACAACCAACACCAACCAACAACCAACAACCAACCAACCAACCAACCAACCAAACCAACCAACCAAACAACCAACCAACAACAACCAACAACCAACCAACAACCAACCAACCAAACACCACCAACAACCAACCAACCAACCAACCAACCAACCAACCAACCAACCACACCAACCAACACCAACAACCAACCAACCAACAACCAACAACCAACCAACAACCAACCAAACAACAACCAACCAACCAACCCAACCAACAACCAACACAACCAACAAACCAACCAACCAACCAAACCAACCAACCAACCAACCAACCAACCAACCAAACCAACCAACACAACCAACCAACAACCAACAACCAACCCAACCAACAACCAACCAACCAACCAACCAAACCAACAACCAACAACCAACCCAACAACCAACCAACCAAAACAACCAACAAACCAACCAACCAACACCAACCAACCAACCAACAACAAACCAACCAAACCAACCAACCAACCAACCACAACCAACCAACAACCAAACCAACCAACCAACCAACCAACCAACCAACCAACCAAACCAACCAACCAACCAACCAACCAACACAACCAACACAACCAAACCAACCAACACCAACCAACAACCAACCAACAACCAACCACCAACCAAACACCAACCAACAAACCAACCAACCAACCAACCAAACAACCAACCAACAACCAACAACCAACCAACACAACAACAACCAACCAACCAACAACCAACCAAACCAACCAACCAACAACAAAACCAACCAACCAACACACCAACCAACCACCAACCAACCACACCAACCAACCAACCAACCAACCAACCAACCAACAACCAACCAACCAAACAACCAACCAACCCAACAACCAACAACCAACCAAACCAACCAACCAACCAAACAACCAACCAACCAACACAACCAACCAACCAACCACAACCAACCAACCAAACAACCAACCAACCAACAACCAACCAACCAAAACCAACCAACCAACAACAACCAACCAAACAACCAACCAACCAAACAACCAACCAACCAACCAACAACCAACCAACAACCAACCAACCACAACCAACCAAACAACCAACCAAACCAAACAACCAACCAACAACCAAACAACCAACCAACCAACCAAACCAACCACAACAACCAACCAACCAAACAACCAACCAACGACAACAGAAACAGCAAAGGAAAAAATAGAGAAAAAGAAAGA
>JAPXFY010000770.1:0-2500 GCA_030674185.1 Monoplex corrugatus | reverse complement strand
ACTTTAATCTATGGTATCGGCGTTCTCTTTATCTTTCATGTTGATAAGCGCGAGCGGGTGCGCGTTCATGCGCAGGAGCGCGCGCGCGCGCGCGCGCACACACACACACACACACACACACACACTCACGCACACACACACACAACACACGACACAGATACATATGTATGTGTGCATTTACACTGACGCACAAGCTGAGAGAGACAGAGGGAGGGAGAGAGAGGGGGCAGGAAAGAGAGAAAGAAAGAGAGAGAGAGAGAGAGACAGACAGACAGACAGATAGACAGATAGAGCAGAGACAGAGAAAGAGAGAGAGAGAAAGAGAGAGAGAAGGAAGGAAGAAAGAAAAACAGACAGACAAAGAGAGAATGACAGAGAGAGACGGAGAAAGAAAGGCAGAAAGAGAGAGAGAGAGAGAGAGATTAATCAGATAATATTTCTCTCTCTCTCTCTCTCTCTCTCTCTCTCTCTCTCTCTCTCTTTTCTCAGTCACACTCATACATGTACTACACGCATACAAAGCTTTAGAGTCGTGTTGAATGACAACACACCTTCCATCATCTTTTAATATTACGTAAATCTTCTTTTTCTGAATGAAAGAAATTTGTTTCCTTTTTCCTTTTAGTCATTCTGCTTCAACATCTTCATCATCTTTTTTCTTCTTCGTTTTCTTTTTTTTTTCTTCTTTTTCGTCTTTTTCTGTTTCTTCTTCTTTTTTCTTTTTATCCCTTCTTCTTCTTTTTCTTCTTTTTTTTCTTCTTCTTCTCCTTCTTCTTCTTCTTCTTCGTCGTCGCCGTCTTCTTCTCTCTCTCTCTTTCTTCCCCCTCTCTCTCTCTTTCTCTCTCTCTCTCTTCTCTCTGTCTGTCTGTCTCTCTCTCTCTCTCTCTCTCTCTCTCTCTCTCTCTCTCTCTCTCTCTCCGTGTCACTGTCTCCTTAATGTCCTCTTCCCATTCCTTTAAAAAGAGACTAAAAATCACAAAACCCCGACCTAATGCCAGCGTGTACACACGTATGTCTACGCCAGTAAAAGACTTAAGTCTGAGACCTGTCATCTTGTCTGTCTGTGTTGACTCTGGTTCTGATTATCAATGGCAGCAGGGTGAAGTTTTGTCAGTGTGTTGATTCAGCAAGCGTGATGTGGCATTAACATTCTCACAAGTTTCTTCAGGAAGAGAGAGAGAGAGAGAGGGGGGCGGGGGAGGGGGGCGGGGGGTATAAAGGAAAACAAAAACATATAAACAAACAAAGAAATAAAGGAAGAAAATAGAACGAAACGTAGAAACAGACGAATGAACAAAGAAACAAAGCTAAAGAAATAAAGAAAAAAAAACACCAACCAACCAACCAACCAACCAACCAACCAACCAACCAACCAACCAGCCATCTAACCAACCAACCAACCAACCAACCAACCAACCAACCAACCAGCCATCCAACCAACCAATCAAACAACCAAACAGCCATCAACCAACCAACAAACCAACCAACTAACCAACGAACGAACCAACCAACCAACCAACCAACCAACCAACCAACCAACCAACCAACCAACCAACCAACCAACCAACCAACCAACCAACCAACCAACCAACCATCCAACCAACCAACCAACCAACCAACCAACCAACAGTATAAACAAACAACAAACAATATTTTAAACAAGGACATTAAGAAACAAACATTAACAAACAACCAAACAAATAAACAAATGACCAACAAATGAATGAACGAACCAACGAACAAATGAACGAACGAACCAACCAACCAACCAACCAACCAACCAACCAACCAACCAACGAACGAACGAACCAACCAACCAACCAACCAACTAACCAACCAACCAACCAACCAACCAACCAACCAACCAACCAACGAACAAACGAATCAACCAACCAACCAACCAACCAACCAACCAACCAACCAACCAACCAACCAACCAACCAGCCAACCAACCAACCAACCAACCAACCAACCAACCAACCAGCAATGCAAACAAACCACAAACAACAAATTAAACAAGGATATAGAGAAACAAACGTAAACAACAAACAAACAAAAAACAAAGCAAAAACACGAAAAATGAACCAGAACGCGTAATTAATACAACCAGACAAGAAACGAACAAACAGATGGCCAATAAACGAACGAACGAACCAACAAACAAATGAACGAACCAACCAACCAACGAACCAACCAACCAACCAACCAACCAACCAACCGAACCAACCAACCAACCAACCAAAAATGAAAAAATAATGTTCTGTTGCCCACTTAAGTTTGGTGAGAGAGTGTAATCGTATCCGTTGGCTTTGCCGCGGATTTTGAAGTAGACAGCTCAGTTGTGTCCCTTGCCGCTCCTTATTCTCAAGGGACAGTAATTATATATACATATGGGAAGTAAGGAGTGCTGTCCCTTCGTCTTTATTTTTATCCGCACCAGTTTGATATCTTTGTACTCTCTCGACTGGAGTTAGCTTACTGCTGGTGGTGGTGGTGGTAG
>JAPXFY010007701.1:5000-10287 GCA_030674185.1 Monoplex corrugatus | reverse complement strand
TTTATTTCACCATTTAGCCTAGAAGACACGGACACAAACTGTATTGTTTCTCGTCACTGTTGGAATGTGTGATATACCACACCCACTGTTTCATAAATGTTGGAAGGTGTAAACATACCACACACACTGTTACATAAATGTTGGAAGGTGTAACATACCAACACACACTGTTACATAAATGTTGGAAGGTTGTAACATACTACACACTGTTACATCACTGTTGGAAGGTGTAACATACCACACACACTGTTACATCAGTGTTGGAAGGTGTAACATACCACACACACTGTTACATCACTGTTGGAAGGTGTAACATACCACACCCACTGTTACATCACTGTTGGAAGGTGTAACATACACACACACTGTTACATCACTGTTGGAAGGTGTAACATACCACACACACTGTTACATAAATTGTTGGAAGGTGTAACATACCACACACACTGTTACATCACTTGTTGGAAGGTGTAACATACCACACGCATTGTTACATCACTGTTGGAAGATGTAACATACCACACACACTGTTACATTCACTGTTGGAAGGTGTAACATACCACACACACTGTTACATCACTGTTGGAAGGTGTAACATACCACACGCACTGTTACATCACTGTTGGAAGGTGTAACATACCACACACACTGTTACATCACTGTTGGAAGATGTAACATACCACACACACTGTTACATAAATGATGGAAGGTGTAACATACCACACACACTGTTACATAAATGTTGGAAGATGTAACATACCACACACACTGTTACATAAATGATGGAAGGTGTAACATACCACACGCACTGTTACATCACTGTTGGAAGGTATAACATTACCACACACACTGTTACATAAATGTTGGAAGGTGTAACATACCACACACACTGTTACATAAATGATGGAAGGTGTAACATACCACACACACTGTTACATCACTGATGGAAGGTGTAACATACCACACACACACTGTTACATAAATGTTGGAAGGTGTAACATACCACACGCACTGTCACATCAGTGTTGGAAAGTGTAACATATCACACACACTGTTACATCAGTGTTGGAAGGTGTAACATACCACACGCACTGTTACATCAGTGTTGGAAGGTGTAACATACCACACACACTGTTACATAAAGGGTTTGGAAGGTGTAACATACCACACACACTGTTACATCACTGATGGAAGGTGTAGCATACCACACACACTGTTACATCACTGATGGAAGGTGTAACATACCACACACACTGTTACATAAATGATGGAAGGTGTAACATACCAGACACACTGTTACATCACTGATGGAAGGTGTAACATACCACACACACTGTTACATAAATGATGGAAGGTGTTAACATACCAACACCCACTGTTACATCACTGATGGAAGGTGCAACATACCACACACACTGTTACATCACTGTTGGAAGGTGTAACATACCACACACACTGTTACATCACTGTTGGAAGGTATAACATACCACACACACATTGTTACATCATTGTTGGAAGGTGTAACATACCACACACACTGTTACATCACTGTTGGAAGGTTTGTAACATACCACACACACTGTTACATCACTGTTGGAAGGTATAACATACCACACACACATTGTTACATCACTGTTGGAAGGTGTAACATACCACACACACTGTTACATCACTGTTGGAAGGTATAACATACCACACACACTGTTACATCACTGTTGGAAGGTGTAACATACCACACACACCGTTACATCACTGTTGGAAGGTATAACATACCACACACACATTGTTACATCACTGTTGGAAGATGTAACATACCACACACACTGTTACATCTCTGTTGGAAGGTGTAACATACCACACACACTGTTACATCACTGTTGGAAGGTGTAACATACCACACACACTGTTACATCACTGTTGGAAGGTGTAACATACCGCACACACTGTTACATAAATGTTGGAAGGTGTATCTTACACACACACACACACACACACACACACACACACACACACACACACACACACACACACACACACACACACACACACACACACACACACACACACACACACACACACCACACACACACACACACACACACACACACACAACACAATGTACAGAAGACGGAAGTCGCAAAAAACGTCTTGTGGTTTACTTCAACTTCTGTGATGTGAGTCCATTTTAAACAAGACTTTTTCTCAATGTTATTTGTACATAATTATACGGTTTTGGTTTATCACATTATTTGTACATATGCATTTTTCAAGGAACCCAGTGAACAACTTCCTTACAATCCACACCTGCCCCAACAGCTTACCTGTGACAGATGACCCCAGTCCACACCTGTCTCTTCTGACCGGTGCATAGATAGTTGTGGGTGGTAGGTAATGCATACCCGCTGTCTTTTCAAATATGAACGCTTCTTTAAACTGTAAAGAAATGGTCCGTACTTTATCCATCTCTCTCTGTCTCCCTTCTCCCCCTTGTCTCTGTCGTATTGGTGCACCAGTCATTTAGGCCTACCTGAACATCAGGTAGACCCAGGGATAAAATTTTGGACTGATTTACAAGGTGGCTGAAGACAGAGAGGGTGGAAGATGTACTTGCTGCGAGAAGTGGTAGATACCTATGGAGGGCCATGATCGCCAACGCCATGCAGCAGGGCACATGATGATGATGATGATGATGATGATGTACGGTATGTGTACTCGCTTCGTAACAAGGCAAATTGGTCTACCATCTTCCTCCATCTCTAAGTAAGCAGAATCTCAGGGACGGCCAGCCAGGCCAAAAACAGGACGTCCAAGAGACCGAGAAGCCAGAGAGCGAGGGTCAAGGCTCAAGTCTAAAGAGAAAGGCCGGCACAATCTGTACGCCTTGTCTGTCGTCGTCGACAATGACCACGGCTTCATGAAGTTGATTTGAGTCAGTGTGTCCGGAGGTGACTGATCAATCCGATCCGGGCATAGAAGTAACGTTCACAGGTTGGACATCTGTGGTTGGTTACTGTGGTTGAAGAGTTTGCAGCCCTAGCTTTCCGTGCAGCTCGTTTTTCTTGTGCAGATCTGTACGCCTTGTCTGTAAGTCGTTTGTCTAATGTCTGCACAAAGACAACACTCTCAACTGAACGGCCAATCAAGCTCAGCTTACTTCATTAAACAACTACAAATCTAATTGCCATTCTATGAGGAAAAGGGGAATTGGAACACCTGGTCACAACGGGAAAGCTGGAGAGAAAGAGAGCACCGGGTAGACCCAGGGAGAAGATGCTAGACGGACTTGCAGAGTGGCTGGGGACAGGGAGGGTGGGGGAGATGCTTGAGGCAACAAGAGATAGAGACAGATGGAGGTCCATGATCGCCAACGCCATGCGGCAAGGCACCTGATGATGATGATGATGATGATGATGATGATGATGATGATGATGATTGTTGTGAAGTGATACCTGTTGGCATACAGATAGGTTAGATGACTGATGCATCCATATCAGAAATGGAGGGAAAGGCAGACAAGGTGGACGCATGGTTCGTTCACTCGTTCTTTAACCCTTTCACTCCCTCAGCCCTGCCCACTAGCCTCCTGCATTGTCAACCACGTTATCAAAGCAAAAACTTAACCCTTTGATTCCCTCACCCTATCCACCAGCTTCTTGTAGGAAGCTGGTGGATAGAGTGAGGGAATCAAAGGGTTAAGTTTTTGCAGCTGGTGGACAGGGTGCGGGAATCACAGGGTTAAACCAGTAGTCATATTTGTATCGGCAGCTGGTATGCGTTACCTACCACCACAACTATAGATGCGCCAGTCCGAGGCGTCAGATGTGGGTTCTGGATCTCCCTGCCACAGGTAGACCTGTTGGGTATAGGCGTAGACTGAAAAAGCTGTTCACCGGGCTAAATACGGTTTGTACATAGATTGTTCTTTCCTTCTGTTCATTTCACGATACAAAAAAAAACACAAAAAAACACAATGGACATCTGCTGTTGTTATTCAGTGACATGTTGGTTTACGTTCAGGTTTACCTCGTATGTACATGTATTGTAATAATAGTGCAGGCGTTTTTGTTTTGAGTTTGTCGAGATAAAAGTTGGATGTTTCGAAAATGCTCACATGTTGTTTTGTTATGTTTAATCCATTCCTTGAATCCCCAAAGTGTGAAAATGTGATTGTAGGATTGGCGTACAACTGTTTTCCGCTTAAGGATGAATCTCATGTAACTGACTGAAATTTTGGCAGCCGTGCTGCCCTAGCCATGTTATTCTGCTCTCACTGGTTGAAATTTTTTTGCCCGCAGACAATGACTGTGAAAATGAGGTGCGGGGCGCCCGTTTTTACATCCTTTCTCTGTGACAAAATCTCAACCAGCGAGATAACAGAACAATATGACTTTAACAAAATTTCAGTCAGTCACACGATTTCACAACCAAGTCTCTTTTCCCCTGAAATCAATACAACTAAAACTAGCAAAACACTTTATTTTTTAAAACCAGTACAATTTTTTCGGTAAAATAAAATCTCAACCAGTGAGATAACAGTATAATATGACTTTAACAAAATTTCAGTCAGTCACACGATTTCACAACCAAGTCTCTTTTCCCTGAAATCAATACAACTAAAACTAGCAAGACACTTTATTTTTTTAAAACCAGTACAATTTTTTCGGTAAAATAAAATCTCAACCAGTGAGATAACAGTATAATATGACTTAACAAAATTTCAGTCAGTCACACGATTTCACAACCGAGTCTCTTTTCCCCTGAAATCAATACAACTAAAACTAGCAAAACACTTTATTTTTTTTTAAAACCAGTACAATTTTTTCGGTAAAATAAAATCTCAACCAGTGAGATAACAGTATAATATGACTTAACGACATTTCAGTCAGTCACACGATTTCACAACCAAGTCTCTTTTCCCCTGAAATCAATACAACTAAAACTAGCAAAACACTTTATTTTTTTTAAAACCAGTACAATTTTTTCGGTAAAATAAAATCTCAACAGTGAGATAACAGTATAATATGACTTAACGACATTTCAGTCAGTCACACGATTTCACAACCAAGTCTCTTTTCCCCTGAAACCAATACAACTAAAACTAGCAAGACATTTCATTTTTTTTTAAAACCAGTACAACTTTTTTCGGTAAAATAATACGAATCATCTTCATATAGATTTGAAAATGTCTTAACTGTATTGGTTATGTTTTTAAACCAATACGTATCACCTTGGGCTATGAACGTCAAACCAGAACTTCTTTTAAAAAAATTTTTATGACAAATGGTGG
>JAPXFY010007700.1:0-5000 GCA_030674185.1 Monoplex corrugatus | reverse complement strand
GTATCAGTTGCAAGGAGGAGATTGTTGAGAATGTGTAGTAGGGCAGTTTCAGTGCTATGGCACTGGCGGTAGGCTGACTGGAAAGGATTGAGGAGATTGTTGGCAGACAGGTGAGAGTTCAGCTGGTTGAGGACGACTTTTTCAAGGAGTTTTGACAAGAAAGAGAGATTAGAGATAGGCCTGTAATTTTTCAGTTCATTTGGGTCTAAATTGTGTTTCTTGAGGAGAGGGTGAACAATAGCAGACTTGAAAGAATCTGGGACAGTTCCAGTTTGAAAAGAAGTGTTGATGATGTCAGTGATGAATGGGAGGAGAGTAGGGAGACAATCGGAGTAGAGAGAACCTGGAAGAGGATCCAGTTCGCAGGTTTTGAACGACATGGATCTGATTGTGTTGAAAATTTCTTCTTTTGAGACTGGGGTAAAAGTAGTGAGAGGTGTGCCAGAGAAGGAAGGGTCAGGTGGGCATGGTTGACAGGGTGTCCTGTCAAGCCTGTCACGAAGAGTTTGTATTTTGGTGGTGAAATACTTAGAGAATACAGATGGGAGTTCTTCATTTGTATGTTTTGTTGGGAGAGGTAAGTCTTTTCGTGTGCCAAGGAGATGATTCATGGTTGTAAAGAGTTCTTTTGAAGAAGAGGCATTCAGGATTTTGGTTTGGAAATAGCTTGTTTTTGCAGATGCAATGAGGGTGGATACTTTTGTTTTAGAGGTTTGGAAAAGTTGCCTGTGTACAGTGAGTTTGGATTTGCGCCAGCGGCGCTCTGCTCTGCGGCGGGCACGTTTTGCACAGGCAATCTCATGAGTGAGCCAGGGGGTAGGGGGGCGGTCAGGTAAAAGACGGGTTGTGGCTGGAGCATGAGTGTCCAGAAGATGGTGGAGAGTAGTATAGAATTCATCGGCAAGGTTATGTGACTTTTCAGAAAGGAGACGGGAGGCATCAGATGAAAATGTGGAGAGGTCGATAGATTTGAGATTGCGTCGAGTCACTGTGCGCGTGGTACGGGAAGGAGGAGAAATGTCAAGAAACAGAGAATTGCAGAGTGGTCAGATGGAAGGGCTGAAGTTAGACGGGTAGAAAGAACTAAGCAGTTGTTAGTAGCTGAATTGTGGTGATCACGAGAAATGATCCAGTCAAGAATGTGACCTTTTTGATGGGTTGGTTCAGAAATGTGTTGAGTCATATTGTGATTGGACAGAGAGTTGATGATATGTCTTGTGTCATAACAGTGAGTGTTGTCATAGTGGACATTGATGTCACCTAGAATGATGAGATTTCCAGGTAAGAGGCAGTAGTGGTCAAGCAGTTGGTCAAAGTCAGAGAGAAACGTGGATGTGGTGAGTTTGTTGGCAGAGCTAGGTGGAGGTCGATAGACACAGGAGAAGGTGATGGGGTGAGGGGTGGATTGGAAGGATACTTCAACATGCTCGAAAGAAGGATGGGAGAAAGGCAGAGACTGCGAGAAAGATAGGCGGGAATGGAGTGAGTCGTTGTAGAGGATGGCGATACCGCCACCTCGAGATGAGCGATGGAAAGAAGCAAGCCTGTAACCACTCGGAGTGAGGCTAGCATGTATAGGTTCATGACCAAGGGGGTTAAGCCATGTCTCTGTAATAAAAGCAATGTCAACGTGCTCATCAGCGATAAAATCGGCAATGACCTCGGCTTTGCCATCTTTGCATATTGATTGAGCGTTAAAAAGGCATAGTTTAAGTTTATCATATGGCGGCGGCCGAGGTGGCGAAGAAGGCGGCACCGACGGGACAAAAAACGAAGGCGACACCAGCGGGGCAGAAGACGAAGGCAAGAAGACAAAGGTAGCACCGGCGGGACAGAAGACGAGGGCAGCACCGGCGGGACAGAAGACGAAGGCAGCACCGGCGGGACAGAAGGCGAAGGCGGCACCACCAGGACAGAAGGCGAAGGCGAAGATGGCAGAGGAGGAGACAAAGCCCGCAGCAGCGAGGTCGAAGGCAGGGGCAGTGGAGGAGACGAGGAAGCAGAAAAAGAAAAGTGGCGTCGGGCTGGCACAGCAGGAGGCAGGTTGTGCCAAAGTCGGTGGAGACGTCCACCACGACAGGATCGCGCAGTGCGGGGCTTGCTACACAGCCCCAATGTACGTATGCGCTGGTAGACGCCTCCACCGAGGTAGCATTTGCTGTGTTTAAAAAGTGTCAGTCCAATTTGTTTAAGGACGGACGGATCCATAATTGAGAGCCAGTCAAGAGAGGATGATGTTTGCAGAGAACAACGAAGGTTTGGGAGCTGTAGCGTTGGGCGAACACAGTAGGCTAAAATGTTAACACAGTTCACAGGTTAAATGTCCAACCTAAACGGCAGAATTAAAATGACGAAAAGTAGGCATACGAAACTCTAAAATCAGATTATCCGGTAAAATATTCAAAATTTAAAAAAAAAAAAAAATTTACATCACCATTTGTCGGGACCCAAGAGGAATAAACTGATATAAAATTCAATATACAAAAACAAATAGAACCACGATAAAATCACTGTAAAATACCACACACACTTTTGCTGCCTGCTGGCGCGACATCTACTCACAACTGTCGCGTTTTCGAATTGATGAGGGTTTACATTGACACGCACACACACACACACACACACACACACACACACACACACACACACACACACACACACATACACACACACACACACACACACACACACACACACACACACACACACGCACACACACACACACACACACACAACACAACACAACACAACTCAACACACGCACGCACGGACGAACAAACGTACACACGAACGAACACACACAAACACGCGCGCGTGCGAACACACACACACACACACACACACACACACACACACACACACACACACACACACACACACACACACACTCACACATACACATACAAACACACACACACACACACACACACACATGCACCAAATGAAACTCACTCTGTCTGACCAAGATCAAAAGTTTTTTTTAAAAAATAGAATATCATTTTTCTCATTTACTCAATGTTTTATTTCAAGATTTGAACTTTAAACAAAAACACACCCACCCAGTCTAATTTTTTATTCATACAATAATTATAAGAAACTAATGGCAAGTAAAAATGGGACAAATGAGCAACAGGATAATCAAGTTAAAATGTTAGTAAGACATGATTATTATATCTAACTGGATTAGAATTACAGCTTGAACAACAACTGGGCACAAAGACACGACATTGTCAAAAATTAAACAATTCACTAGATAATAGTTTCTCGCTTTAGACATAGCAATAACTATAAAATTGTATGTACATTTCTTTACGTGTGACGATGTGGTAGTAGAACAGAAAATCATTATCTGAAAAGAAACCAAATAGTGGAAGGTACATCGACAATTTAGGTGGGGATACTACTTGCATGGTAGTCAAGTGGGTAAATGTCAGACTTGTCATACGAACGTCCTATGTTCGATCCACCAAGACGCCTCTACTTGGATGATAAAATGTAGAGATTTTGTTCTGGTCTGTCATGTTAACATGTGTGCAGATCTCCTTGTGCCTAAACTCTGTTTGTGTATATACGCTTGCAGAATATGAAATATACATGCTAAAAATCATTAGTTATGTCAGCAGCTGAATTAAGATGCACAACATCACCCATTGTGCACGCTGAACGAAAACAGAGTATGCAGACTGTGTAGCAACGTATCTTGTGCACAGTGCGGACAGAACAGCGTGGGTAAATGGATCTGAGAAAAATCAGGATGACGCAACAACATACACACAAGAAGGTTGGAATATATTCATTGTTTATCCAATTGAGATTCTGCTTTACAGAATAAGAAAACGGTTACGATGTCATATTTTTAATAACATCATTATGAATGATTTGTCTAAGAATGCATTCATTTTCACATATTTATATTTGTGTTCATGTTAACATTCATGTTTTTTCTTTTCGTCACAGTAGATTTATCATGCAAAGTTCGGACATCTGTCCCCTATGAGAGTGCGTCACCACAGTGCAGCCCATCCTTTTCTTTGATAAGACTTTAGAAAGGCAAAAAAAGCTAACTAGCCTTCAGCAAGAGGGACCTGGAAAATCAACCTATCTCTCCAATGGTTAATACCAGGGCAGCAGAGTGAAAGACCTGCTCTTCATAATTTTCAACTACTGTGGGATCTTAAGCATGTGCAGGCCAGAAGACACACTGGTCTCACTGTTTTTCTGTGCCCTTACGAGGGACTAGGCGTTCAGATTGATTTTCCTGTGAAAGTTTGGGGAAAAGTTGAGGCCTCAATCGAAAACGGACACTACAATCGCGATTTTAGTCACTGGAAGGCAAACGTAGAAACTATTCTGCCATCCTGTTCCTTTTTCCGATATATTCTGCAAATAAATCGTGGTGCCTGATTGTATTATTAATAATGATATGAACAAAATGATAAAACAAATCGCATAAAAATTTGTGTTTCCATCACAATTTGCACTACTCTCATCAATTTGTGTAATAAATGACATGATGATGATGATGATGGTGATGACGACGATGATAATGAAGATGATGAGGATGGTGATGACACTGGAGATAATGATGATGGTATGACGATGATAATGATGATAAAATCAATTTAGCATGTGCATTTTTGACGTCCATGTCCAGTTGGGATAAAGAAACGTTTGACCTGTCACACCTACAGTGTTTCTTCTTTTGTGAACATGACCATGTTTCGTCAGATCCTGTAATCTTGAAAACGAGGCAGTACATTAGTCACATTTATAAGATTGGTCACCCTTGTGTATCTCCACATGACGATTATGGTCACCACTTTGGTCAAATTTTGCAGGGCACTCAGAACAATTATATGGTTTCTCTTTTTGTGTGTATCCTCATATGTCCTTTCAAACTGCTTGCCTTTACAAATGCTGCAGGACAATGATGACATTTGTATGGTTTCTCTTTCGTGTGTGTCCGCATATGTCTTTTTAAAGTGCTTGACTGAGCGAAT
>JAPXFY010007699.1:5000-10290 GCA_030674185.1 Monoplex corrugatus | reverse complement strand
TAGTATGGTGCAAAATGAGGTCTACCGTAGGTTTGGCCTATGTCCTTGAATCATATGGAATGAATGTCTAGCCTTGGAGCTAAGCAAAAGGAATGTGTCATGGCATTTGAATATGCTGTGAAACTCACAGTGTTTGTAAATAATTAATATTTTGAGTGCAGAACGAAGTCAGCAACATAATGCTATTTTAAGTCTCCTTAGTTGACACATATCACGTGTACAAACTGAGTAACTGAATGTAGGATATTACAGTTACGTTTCTAGTAGAAGTGTGTAGAAAGAGTGGTGGGATTATTGAGACCGTGTCTTACACGGTGTCATATGTTCTGGTGGGTGTCCTGGGGGAGGCTACCTGCTGAAACTGGCATTGTCCACTGAAGGATGTCTGTGCCTCTCAGTGATGGACACATGTCTACGACGGAAGTTGTTAAAAACTGTAAAGGTAATGTCAGTACAACATGTTGCAATGATTTCTGCATAGTAGTTTGTTATACAGCATCCTTCCTATTGTTAAAACTGTAATGCAAGACTTGTTCTGTCTTAGAATTACGTAAAGTAAAAATGTGTTTTGTATAAATGAACAAGTCTCGTACGCAAAGAGGAGTGGCAGGATGGTCAGACGTTTGCCTCCCAGTAACTTGACTCGAGCTTCCAGATTTGGTTTCCTGTTGAGGCCGTGACTTTTCTCCTCAGTTTGACAGGAAACATGAACTGATAGCAGTACTGTGGAAGGGGAAGATAAACGAGTCAGACGTCTGGCCTGCAAATGCTTAAGATCCCACGACAGTTGAAAGGAGGCAGCGGATTTGCCCAGCTACCTGGTACAAAACATTACAGAGATAGGTTCCTCTTGAAAGCCAGTAAGCATTCTTGTCCTTCTGAATTCTTGGTCAGAAAAAGATGGATAGCGTTGTACTGCAGTGATGCGCTCTCAAAAGGGAGAGCAACCTGAGTTTCAGATGGTAAATCCACATTGCCTGCAGACACAAACTTAGGTCCCTACTTCTCAAGTCAAGGAAATGCCGTGCCCTATGGTCTGGTATCCTGGATTCTGACCATACACTTCAGATAAGGAAAAACACACACAACATGCTACATGTATATTTCAGATGCAAGAACAGATTGTTTGTTTCCAACAATTCCTTGGCAGAATCCTCTCAGGATAAGTCTAATAAACATCAAATCGTCTTCACTGACACAAATTGAAAGCCTGGAGAAATTACTGATATGGGCATTGTTCAGTCAGAAGACGATGATTTGGATTACTGACGCTTTAATCAATTCAGAGTAAAACGCTTGAAGGTATTCACATTGACGGAAAGGTTTCAACCAACGTAATAATTTGAGAAGATATTCTCCACTTTCTTTCATGTTTTCACAGATAAGTCAGGTGTACTCAAGGTGGAGGTGATATTTTGTTTTTATCAAATTGATTCCACACTTGACTTAACCATTATTTCGTACCTTACTTGTGTGCCGAGAAATATTGTTGATATCAAAGTCAAGACAATGTTTGCTTCATGTTTTATTGATCCATTTCGGTCTCCCTATTCTGTTCAGTTATCCTAGTGAAAAAGATTGATTGTTTGGTCAGATTCTGCATATTTTTCGTTCAATAAATAATAACTTTTTGGTACAGAACCACTTCTCAGTGTCAATGAAATACTGTGTCACATATTGGAAAAATGCTAATTTAAACAAAACAAAAAAAACATTTTGCACCTCACAGGACTATGTACTTTTTCAATGAATCAGGTACTTTAAACACTGCTCCAACGACATTCACTCGAATCTTTCTCAGTTGTTCATTGTGTGTAAACGACACCAGCTGTTCAGCAGTTTGGGTTGTTCTATTACAATCTTTTCAGGATTTACTTCATCCAGAAGTCTGTACTATACTTTTACTTTTTCCTTCCGCTTGTACCTGTGGGCGTCGCGGGGAGATACAGTCGTCTGTCAGCAGCAAGGCGGGTGGCCTGGAGAAGGGACATCTCGTGAGCTCTGAGGGTGTCTGCCACGGAGTCGCTCCATCGTCGTCTTGGTCTTCCTCTGGCTCTCCAGCCAGAGTATCTGGTGTTGTATGCCCGAAGAGCTGGATGGTTTAGGGGCATACGTATGAGGTGTCCGAACCACTTGATGCTCATATGTTCGTATGTGTTGTAAGATTGGTGTTGCTCCTACCGTGTCTCGTATCACCTCATTTCTGATCTTGTCCCGCCTTGTCTTGTTTACTGCTTTCCTCAGGCATTTCATTTAACAGGTGACCAGTTTTCTCTCGAGGACTTTAGTTAGGGACCATGTCTGGCACTGGTATGTCAGCGTTGGTAGAAAAATGGCGTTGATGAGTTTCACCTTAGTGCTGGTGGGAATGCTGGGGTATTTCAGGAGAGGGGCAAGTTGGTAGCTGACTGCGTTGGCTTTCTGGCATCTGGTCTCGATTTCTCTGTCTAGTTTGCCATTTTCAGTGAAGATGCTGCCCAGGTATTTAAATTCACTGGCTTGATTCAACTGGGTTTCGTTGATGTTGATGTTCAGTTTGTTTGGTCTCTTACTGACAGTCATGACCTCGGTCTTGCTGACGCTGATCTTCATGCCGTATGTCTCGCAGCTTTCATTGAGCTGGTCTGTGTGCTCCTGTAGCTGTATCTTGTCATTGTTCATTGTTCAGAAGTCCAGAAGTCTGTATCAGTCATAAACATTTTGAACAGAAAAAGGGATACTGCAATATTGAAAGAGAATTTTGTAATCATAATGGCGTAGAATAAACTTCCACGCTACCGTTGGGTGAGAGTTTGTTATTCAAGCAGACTATTGACCATTGACATTTCTTAATGAAGGCAGAATCAGTAATGAACGTCTCATTCCATGGTCTTTGATTCTGCAGGAGGTCTGTGTCTGTGTACAACCACTCCATGGAAAGATATTTTCTGCTGCTCACTTGCTCTGCTCTGAGCTAAACACACAACATTCCCCGAGTGGTGTTATTGTATTTTGTTTCGCAAGAAACCTGTCGATTTCTACTGAAGGAGGGGACATTGTCGCAATCACAAAAGCGTATTAGTCGTTGTGTGTGTGTGGCTTGGAAGTCTTGTGCTGTGCTTTTTTTCTCTCCATGAGGACGTTAGGCTATATGCCAACCAAATAGCGTTGTGTACGTGTATAGGAACGACGATTCGTAGGTTGAGTCGTTTTGAATATGCTTGACACTAAGTAGGATAGAATTTGTCTCAGTTTCAGTTTCTCAAAATGATGTCTCCGCGATCAGAACGAATTCCATATGCACTAACGTCACAGGTGCCATGTGTATGGTGATCATGGCACAAGCCTTAAGCCTGCACATAAACGCATGAGCTGGCCAGGTCTTGAGGCCCTACCTAGACTGTTTTACCTAGTCTATACTTTATACTGGTATTTTATCAGCCTCCCCACTGGAAAAGTAACTAAATGAATAATTAAACGCCTGAATCACAACACAACTAACTATCCCGTATAAACTCGTCTCACATGACAGACCCCCCCCCCCCCCCCAGTCATGTTCAAATGATCAGTGTCTATCAACTAGGTGAAGACAACATTTTCTTAATCACAGATGGTATGTAAGTACGTTAGTCAGTCAGTAAGTAAGCAAGCAAGTAAGTAAGTAAGTAAGTGAGCGAGTACGTGAGTCAGTGAGTCAGTGAGTAAGTAAGTAAATGAATAAGAAGTAAGGAGGTGAATAAATAAATACAAAATAAAGGAGTATGTAGATAAATAAACAGGTAAGAGATGAAAATAACAAATAACGGTAAATACATGTATACGAGACCCACATGCCCGCACACAGTCATACACAGATACATTCATAACACACACCCATATCAACACAGCATGATGGCCGACAACAACAGCTACAACAAAAACAGCAGCAACAACAATGCCAGCAAAGAGGAAACACCCATTTTACATATCGTGACAAAAAGATAGAATTTGGTCAGATGGCAGGTAATTCCTCTTTGTTGAAGACAATCCACAGGCCCGTACTAAAGGCAGTTAGTGGTATGAAGAATATTTATGTTTGTATGCAGATGTTCTATAATACAATATTCACTTATTTGGATGTTTCAAGTAAAATTGGCTATTTTACATACAGACTTGGAAAAATATTGGAGAATGTGAATATTTCTCTGGACGTGAGCACGAGATTGTTCTCAGATTTGCTGTTTGATGTTGTTTGGTTTGCAATATTTTTTCTTTGCGTTTTAGGTGAACTGAGTGAGGGTTGAAAAATGGTGATTTCATTCTTCAGTGCCATGCCATGGACATGAGACAAAAGATATAAGACAATTACAAGAGAGAAAAGGAACGAAAATGAAAAGACTCTCTGTCAAGACCGTTCCTCACATTGAAAAACACAAAAATAATTTGTTCTGAATATTAGTGGAATATGATTATGCATGCTGTATAAGCTTGGCCAATTCTGCTGGCTATTTCTGATGTGCATCTGCCGTCTGGTGACATGATCGTTTCAAATATTTCAACTTAATCAACCTGTCTCAAGGTTGTGCCGTTTGCTGCTATTTTGCATGAGCGGATTTCATGATTTTTCACTGATCATATGACTTCAATTTTCTTGCTGTTTAGTTCCAACCCCTACCTTCGCTTTCTATGTCTAGTATATTCACAAGGATTTTTTAGGTCCCTTTCATTTTCTGCAATTAGCACGGTGTCATCTGTGTATCGAATGATGTTTATCATTTTCCTCCAAGCTTTAATCCAGGGTATTCTTCTAGGCTTCTCATGATGTTTTCGCTGTAAAGTGAAAACAGATCTGGTGAAAAAACACAACCTCTCTTCAAGAAGATGAAAAGCATTCTTTAGCAAAAAATACCTATCAATTAACATTAGTAAGAGAGTTCTTGAATGCTAGATAGAACCGATAATGTTATACGGTTGTGAGGCATGGACAGTCAACAAGCAAAGCCAGAACAAGATTGAGGCAACTGAGATGTGGTTTCTGAGAAGACTGTTGAGAGTTTCATGCACAGCAAAGAAAACAAACGAGACAGTCTTGATGGAGGCAGACACAAGACGATCATCGATAGCCATTGTGTCACGAAAGGTGAATTGGAGCACCTGGTCACAACACAAAAGCTGGAGGGAAAGAGAGCACGGGTAGATCGAGGGAGAAAATATTGGACGGACTTGCAGAGTGGCTGAAGACAGTGAGGGTGGAAGATTTGCTGCGGCAACAAGGGATAGAAAATATGGAGGGCACAAGGCACTTGATGATGATGATGATGATGATTATGGA
>JAPXFY010007697.1:7500-10292 GCA_030674185.1 Monoplex corrugatus | reverse complement strand
AAGAGATTTTTTTTTCTGATCTGACAGGTCAACATGTATGCATATCTGTTTGTGCCTAAACACCTTTCATATGTATATATGCATAGAGAATATAAATCATGCTTGTTAAAAATCCTTTAAGTCGTGTTAGCGTCTGGCTTAAGAAAACTTAAAAGACACCGAGCATGCAAGCAATATCGAATTAAAAGAAACATGAAGGCTGTGAGATAATGATTTCTACATGTATAGTTGAAAAACGAATATCAGTATCATCATTATTATCACTGTCAATTTTCATTATCATTATTGGTGGGTTCTTGTGACCCAGACTGACGATGACGTGTGATGTTCTTGCCTCTAGAGTATTGTGTCTATGAACTGATGGAACTGTTTGATTTGGTGTGCTGTTTCACAAACACGGAATCGCATTATACTCTGCATATAAAAGTAGTTATTGCATAAAAAATGTATGAACCGACGTATAGTGAAAACAAAAGGTTTACCCGTCATCCCAATATATATTTTAAACTATTCGGAATAATCACTTTGTATAGTTTTTTGTACCGATATATCCTTGTCATTTCTATGTCAGTAATAAAAAAAAAAAACATTAATTTATTCCTCCTCCCTGTGACTTTCTCTCTCTCTCTCTCTCTCTCTCTCTCTCTCTCTCTCTCTCTCTCTCTCTCTCTCTTTCTCTCTGTGTCGCTCTACCTATATCTCTCTATCTCTCTCTTCCTCTTTCTTGTTGTTCGGTGCTGACATATAGTTGCTTTACGATGAATTGCTGTTGAACAAACCCCAAATAAACTCAAAAGAGTGAGAGTAACTGTCATAGAGACCCAGCGTAAAGATTAATGACTATCGTGTGTGTGATTACTCCCATCTTGTGTTTTGGACATTTGTTTTCGTCGTAGTTTTTGCAGTGTACGTATTTCCACGTGTTTTGTTTGTTTACAATGCTTCGTTTACTTTCTCAGAATATGGCCAGCTCATGGGTTTATGTACAGGCTTAAGGCGTGTGCCTTGATCACCATACACATGATGCCTGTGACGTTAATCGATACATTAGGAGACGTCATCTTGAGAAACTGAAACTGAAATTGCTTTACGTGTTGTTCTTTTTATCTCTTATACTTTTGTTATGCACGTCATCATCTGACCTACGGAAGTCAATGTTTCTATCTATCTATCTATCTATCTATCTATCTATCTATCTATCTATCTATCTATCTATCTATCTATCTATCTATCTATCTATCTATCTGTCTATCTATCTATCTATCTATCTATCTCTCTATCTCTCTCTCTATCTCTCTATCTATCTATCTGTCTATCTATCTATCTATCTGTCTATCTATCTATCTATCTATCTATCTATCTGTCTATCTATCTGTCTATCTATCTATCTATCTCTCTATCTATCTATCTATCTATCTGTCTATCTATCTATCTATCAGTCTATCTATCTATCTATCTGTCTATCTATCTGTCTATCTATCTATCTATCTATCTGTCTATCTATCTATCTATCTATCTATATGTCTATCTATCTATCTATCTCTCTATCTATGCATCTCTCTATCTCTCTCTTTCTCTCTCTCTTTCTCTCTCTCTCTCTCTCTCTATATATATATATATATATATATATATATATATATATATATATATATATACATGTGTGTGTGTGTGTGTATATATATATATATATGTGTGTGTGTGTGTGTGTGTGTGTATACATACATATATGTATATGTTTATATATATTTTATGTACCGTTGTGTATGTTACGGTTCATCTATTTTCATGATAGAAGTACTTGACGTATCTCCCTTCCCAGTTTTTTTTTTTATGTTTTCGTTACTGTTCTTGTTTCCAAGATATTCTCTGTCCATATAACGTATAATACATACTATTTTGTGTCTGTGATATTTCCATTGTTACTGCTATTGGCATACAAACTCTCTCTCTCTCTCTCTCTCTCTCTCTCTCTCTCTCTCTCCTCTCTACCTCTCTCTCTCTCTCTCTCTCTCTCTCCTACACACACACACACACACACACACACACATACACACGCACGTCGTCTATCTATCTACCTATCTATCTATCTATTTATCTATCTACCTATCTATCTATTTATCTATCTATCCCTCTATCTATCTATCTATCTATTTATCTATCTATCTATCTATATGTCTATCTATCTATCTATCTGTCTATCTATCTATCAATCTATCTATCTGTCTGCATATCTGTCTATCTGTCTATTTATCTAAGTATACAATTATTGCCAGTACAACTGCAATTGTTTTCAATTGCTGTTGTTAGGGGTGTGTATGTATATTTACTTTACACGAGTCTACCTGTGTAATGTTTTTTGAAAAATGCTTGCTTAACAAAAAATAAAAAGTCAGTATCTTATCATAACCCATTTTCCTTATCTCCTTTGACATTGTATTTGTTACAGTTCATTTTTGTTTCTTAAAATGTGACCCGTTTTAACAAAATGAGTCCTATGGTGAAAATAACAGATTTTAGGATAATACGATTTTCAAAATGTCCAGATTATTAACTTTCTTTTCATATGAAATTTATTATTCGTCTCCTAAAAATAAGGAAGTTACGGGTGTTTGAAGTGTGTAACATAGCAAACGGCCATTTTGAGAAAAATCAAGTTTTAAAGTTTTTACCACTTCAGTGAAGTTTTACCTTAGCAACATGTATTTCCACTTCACCAATCTTTACCAAATTTTGTACCATGATAAAACACATCATGCCACAATACCACACAAAAATTGGTATGCAAAATCAAC
>JAPXFY010007697.1:0-2500 GCA_030674185.1 Monoplex corrugatus | reverse complement strand
CACACACACCTACACACACACACAAGCACACGCTCACATACACACCACACACATCCTACACACACACACACACACCACACACACACACACACACAACACACACACACACCTAACACACACACCACAAGCACACACTCACACACATTCCTACACACATACGCACACACACACACACACACACACACACACACACACACACACACACACACACACACGCACACACACACACACACCACACACACACAACACACACACACAGATGCACACACACAGACGCACACGCGCATGCACACACACACTCACACGCGCGCACACACACACACACACACACACACACACACACACACACACACACACAACACACACACACATCTATCTACACTTGGTTGCTTGAAGGTGGGTGGGTAAGGCTTCTTGTTTGAGGTCTTTCTGCAGTCCAGCTTTCCGTAGTGTGTCTTGCATACTGCCGGTACATGGCTAGACCATTGACTTCCAGGAACAGTTCCATAGGGTGACCGGGAAAATCTCAGTGACGTTACGTACAGGCTGTGTGAGCTGGTTCCCAACCTTGTCTTATCCATCTTGCCTTTAGTTCCACATACAAAGGCGCTTCCAGAGATTGAACGAGAAGGGGACAACATAATGGAGTTTGCATTTATCCATTTTGCCTTTAGTCCCCCCTCCCCCCCCCCCAAAAAAAAAAGAGCTTCCAGAGAATCACCGAGAGGAGGAGAGTCCCCTTATCCATCTTACCTTTCGTTCCATAAACAAAATGCGTTTCCAGAGATTCAGCAAGAGGGGAAGAGCTTAATGAGTTTTGCCTTTATCCATCTTGCCTTTAGTTCCATAAAAAGAAAGCGCTTCCAGAGATTCACCGAGAGGGGAAAGCAAACTTATAATGAATTTTGCCTGTATCTATCTTGCCTTAAGTTCCATAAAAGAATGCACTTCTAGAGATTCGCCGAGAGGGGGAGTGCATAATGAACCCATCAGCGCCATTCTGATCATAACTGAAATCCCATAACGGACCATGATGATAAAACAAAGGGATTGAAGGTGGGTGGGTAAGGCTTCTTGTGTGTGTGAGTGTGTGTGTGAGTGTGTGAGTGTGTGAGTGTGTGTGTGAGTGTGTGAGTGTGTGAGTGGTGTGTGTGTGTGTGTGTGTGTGTGTGTGTGTGTGTGTGTGAGTGTGTGTGTGAGTGTGTGCTTGAGTGTGTGTGTGTGTGTATGTGAGTGTGTGCTTGAGTGTGTGTAGGTGTGTAGGTGTGTGTAGGTGTTGTGTGTGTGCGTGTATGTGTGTGTGTGTGTGTGTGTGTGTGTGCGCGCGTGCGTGCGTTAGTGTGTGTGTGTGTGTGTGTGTGTGTGTGTGTGTGTGTGTGTGTGTGTGTGTGTGTGTGTGTGAAAGGACATTCTCTATCAATAGCGGCATGAAGATCCACAGCACGAACAAAGGAGTTGTATGAAGAGTCTGACGAACAAGCAGCAGCTCACTGGGCCAGCTATTAGACTTCGGAAAACCGGGTCCAGTAATCAAACCACATTGCCAAGGACATTCAGGCTGATGATTAAGACGAGGAATGTGTACACATTTTTAATGCCAAGTGCTGGGAACTCAACTTGCCGTCCGCAAATGCAAAGGAAGAATGGAAGAGGCTGGGTGAATAAACAATCCACACACTACATGTAAATGCGCTGATAGGAAAGAGCACCGTGGAAGACAAACTTGTCACATACAACATGTGGGAAAGCCTATGGAAGAAAACAGCCAAATTTCAAAAAACCCCCCCGCATTCATTTTCTTTGAGGACGTTTTTGCTATACAGCTTTCTCAAGAATTTCTTGCTACTATATAGTTAACAGGAAATGCCACGAGGGTGCGGATGGGACCAGGAGCACCAATGCCACGCCACTCTACGAACAATCACTTCCCAAGCTCCCGGCAGCCATTCGACAGTCATTTCATCAAGCAAAGCGGAAGAGGGGGCTGGGGGGCGGGGGCTGTCAATGCGTCGCATGACCCATTTGGACCCAGTCATCAGTTATCTTGTTTATGAACCGAATGGCGAGGCGGGGAGATGACAAACATCCGGGACATAGCCACACAATGCGCACCAAGCAGGTTCAGCCCAGCCTCAGGACCAAAAGAGAATGGAAGACCCCTCTCTCGCTCCACTCTAGTCTTCACCTCTCTGTCGGCCAGAACGTCCTGCCATCAGCTCGCATAGCTGCCACCTCCTTCCCCTTTACTGCAGTCTCGACGTTTTGCTGACCAACTTTCTCTAGAATTTCTTGCTACTATATTAAAAAAAAAAAAAAACAAGAATAAAAATTAAGATCAAATTATCCATAAAATGCGGCAACTAGTCATTCAAACCTTCCGTACGCACAATTGATCAAATAAAATTGATAATGTGGTAACTCTAGATAATGTAAATATGAACATTTCAACGGACAAACACACATACCTACACACACACACACACACACACACACACACACA
>JAPXFY010007696.1:0-10293 GCA_030674185.1 Monoplex corrugatus | reverse complement strand
ACAATTTGTCCGACATTAATGATTCATGTTTTTAAATTATTTGTTTTAACAATTTCCCTCTGACATACATTGATTATTCACGTTTTACGTCATTGCTTTAAAAATTTGTCCGACATTGATGATTCATGTTTTACGTTGTTGTTTAACAATTTGTCTTTTTATCATTGATGATTCATATTTCAACGTCATTGTTTAACCAATTTGTCTGACATTAATTAAATGATCATATTTTTACATCTTGTTTAACAGTTTTGTCAGATACAGATTGATGAATCATTTTTACGTCATTGTTTAAACAATTTGTCTGACACTGATTTATGATTCATGTTTCACGTAAATTGTTTGACAATTTCCCGGACATAAATTTGATGATCACATTTTTACGTCATTTGTTTAACAATTTGTCTGGCATAGATTGATGATTCATGTTTTACATCATGTTTTACAATTTGTCATGGGATTGACGATTCATGTTTTAAATAATTGTTTAACGATTTATCATAGATTTGATGTTTCATATTTTTTACATCATTGTTTAAACAATTTGTCTGACACTGTTTTTATGATTCATGTTTTACGTCAATTTTTTTAACAATTTGTCGACCATACATTTATGAATCATTTTTACGTCATTGTTTAACAATTTATCATAGACTAATGATTCATGTTTTCACCTCATTGTTTCAACAATCTGACATTGGTATATGATTTTTGTTTTACATCATTTTTAACAGACATAGATTGATAAAATGATTCATGTTTACGTCATTGTTTAACAATGTGTCTGACATAGATTGATGATTCATGTTTTAACGTCATTGTATCAGAGCGTGCACGAGAGAAAATTAATACATTCATTTTTTTTTTACTTAACTTTGTCGCAGTATGGTATGACTTGAATCAAAAATTCAATTTTTCTAAACATTGTATCAGGATTTGCGTGACATTCATTCATTATTCATGATTTTTGGCATCATTTGTGTAACAGACTGTATATAGATCATTATTTATCCACAAATTTTTTAATGATTCTAATTTATATTTTTTTTATCAACTTTTATAAAATCTGTTTTGAAGACTGAAAAAAATGTAGTGTGTCTGTGGGGGATATTGTGTATCTGTGTGTGTGTGGTATGTGTGTGTGTGTGTGTGTGTGTGTGCGTGCGCGTGCGCGCGCGCGCCTGCGTGTGTGAATAATTTATGTGTGGGTATGCATGAGCGTTTTGTGTCTGTGTACGCATCAGTGTGTAGGTGACTTTGTGTAATATTTTATTTAGTGTGGGGTCTGTGAGGGATAATGTCCTTATTTTTCACCAATCGACACAAGAATATAACTCCATTTCATCGTTTTTTTTACCATGGTGCTATTACAGTTCATCTATTTTCATCACAATGGTAGGGGCTGACATGTGTTTGCTTTACCTATGTTTGCCAAGTGGGGAGAATGGTTCAGACGTTCGCCTGCCAATAACTAAAAATTGAGGCTCCAGGGTTCGCTCCCTGTAAAGGCCTCAATTTTTTTCTCCCTCAGTTTGACTGAAAAATCGAACTGAACGTCCTAATTCCTTCGGAAGGGACGAAAAACAAGTCGGACCTGTGTGCTTCTAGCTGCGCCCGCTAAAGATCCCACGGCAGGTTGGAAAATCGTGAAGAGCAGGGCATTTCCCCCGGGTGCCTTGGTATAAAACATTGGAGAGATAGGTTGATTTCCCAGGTCCCCCCCTTTGATGACCAATTAGCTTTCTTACCTTTCTAAAGTCTTGGTAAAAAAAATGTGACTATAAATATGAATTTGAAGCGAGGGGAGAGGGGAAAGGGCGCCACCCTCGTGGGTGCTGGCCCCGGGAAAAGTTGAGGTCTCTGCCACCTCACTCCCCTACGACCCCAGGGTTATGCAACTATCTAAGTAGGATCCCAGGACCTGGCCAGCTCGTGGATTTATGTGCAGGCTTAAGGCTTGTGCCGTGATCATTCTGGATCTTCTCCATCACATGGCACCTGTGACGTTAGTGCATATGAAATTCATTCTGAGCGCGGAGACGGTCATCTTGAGAAATTGACACTGAAACTGTTTGCCTTTGTCTATTCTTTTGTGAAGCAGTTAGAGCTCTTCTGAGATGAAGCGTTGTGCAAGTTGTCATTTTTCCTCCTCCTCCTCCCTTTCTTCCTCCTCCTCCTCCCACTCGTCTTCCTTCTTGTCCTCCTCCTTTTTCTTAATATTACATTATCTTCATCTTTGTCATCATCATCATCATCATCACCACCACCACCATCAGCACCATCATCATAAGCTTCGTGTGTGTATGATGTGTTGTGTGTGTGTGTGTGTGTGAGTTTTGTGTGTGTGTGTGTGCGCGCACGCGCGCGTGCATGTGTGTGTGTGCGCGCGCAAGCGTATGTGTATGTGTGTGTGCATGCATGCGTGCATGTGTATGTGTGTGTGTGTGCGTACGTGCGTGCATCTGCGCACGCTTGTGCATGTGTGTGTGTGGTTGTGTGTTCACTCTGTGTGAATATCTGTCTCCCTTGAAACAGACTATTTCTTATTGTTATTTTGTTTAAAACCCAGCCGACTGCGTACAGCCATATCAAGGGCTATAACCATCTCAAAACACATGGTAGATAGAAAGAAACTCTAGGGAGAGCTAGACAACAGAAGGTCTTCAGAGAAGTAAACCCCCTTTAGACAAGTGTTTTCGGCCCTGAATTCCTTACACTCTCGGGGGGCCGGGCCACATCCAGGTCATGACTCCTGGATGCCCTTCTGCTGTTGTCTATTTTTTTTTTTTTTTTTTCCACGCCGGGGATCGAACCTGGGCGATTCTGCGCTTCAGACACAAGCACAATACTTCAACAGAAAAAAAATGGAAAAGAACATTAAGTACACATATCAAACGCATTCGTGAACATGCTGTAAGGATTACGTCGTTGAAACCAATTCTGTCCAATTTATCGCGCAGGGGATTAAAAAAAAAAATACCTGAATACAAATGTTAAACATAACTATGGACACTAACATATAAACATAACTATGGACACTAAAATATAAACATAACTATGGACACTAACATATACAGATAAACAGGCTTATTATCACCTGAACTTGCTTCTGCATATCACATTTTCTTAGAGCCCAAAATGCACTTAATACATGTACCCAATTATCAATCCTAAGAGAAAGTATGTAAGGCTTTATAGAACACATACAGGTGAATGGACAGGAAAGGCAGAAAATGATAGGAAGAGATGACAGAAAGCAAAGGAACAAGGCAGAAACAAAGAGAGTGACAGAAAATCGGAAATGTCTAGCACAGAATTTCCAGAATGTGAGGATCCTATTTATGCTGAAGAGCCCTCAGCATCCCAAAAAGGGGATGCCATATCGTTTCAGACACACACACACACACACACACACACACACACACACACACACACACACACACACACACACCACACACACACACACACACACCCTTGAAATAATGTGTCAATCTTTATTTGCACTCAGAAAATGTTTGGTACAAACACAACAATATTTGAACAACAGAAGATTTAACTGAATAATGAAAACACACATTTCTTTATATATCAGATGAAAACATAACTCACACTATGCTCTGAAATAACACGCATCTTCAGTAGTCAGCAAAACACTTACAGAAACTGCTTCATACATGCACATATAATCTTGGACGGATGCGAGCATTGTCAAGTCACTCAAACAGAAAAAATAACACACACACACGAAAAAACATGTTAGTAATGTTGAAAAATTCTGTGTGTGTGTGTGTGTGTGTGTGTTGTGTGTGTGTGTGTGTGTGTGTGTGTGTGTGTGTGTGTGTGTGTGTGTGTGTGTGTGTGTGTGTGTGTGTGTGTGTGGTTGTGTATGAGACAGACAGTGTATGTGAATTGGATGTAATGATGACTGGCGACGGATGTGCGAAATACTGAATATGACAATATAATAACAACAAAGAACATGTTGAATATGACAACATAACAATAAATAACACTGTTGAATATGACAATGTAGCAAAGCACACATAACCCGACCAGTCGTCAGAGTACAGCGGTTAGCACAACAGGCTACCAACTGGAAGCTTGCGGGTTCCACTCTCCAGTTAGGATTTTTCAGGTCCAACCATCACCCATATACGGTGATGAGTGTGCTAAGGGCCCACTGGGAAGACCGGGACCACACAGCCTGAGTCCCATCCACCTCACAGATGCCTACATCTCTAGGATCTCTCCTGATTACTGCCAGGATATATCACAGAAATAAGTGTAAGAGCGTGAAACACGCCGAGGGTTTTATACAGAGGCTGGCCCAGAATTGAGAGGAGTGGAGGATCTTTGTTGCTGACCTACACGCCTATAGCTGTTACCGTTATTTTTTGTTTTAAAGCCAGCTGACTGAGCAGAGCCATATCAGGGCTATAACCGCTTCAAAACATTGTTGTTGTTATTGTTGCTTAAAGCCCAGCCGACTGAGCAGAGCCATATCAGGGCTATAACCTGCTTCAAAACACACACAATACTTCAACAGGCTGAAGAAAAAAAAAAAGGAAAAGAAAATTAAGTACATGTATCAATGCATTCGCACACACAAATCTAAGGCGATACCCCCCTGGCGTTGATCACTGTTTACTGTTATTGTTGTTTTAAAGCCCAGCCGACTGCACAAGCCACATCAGGGCTACAACACCATTCAAAACATTTACAATACTTCAACAGGAAAAAAAAAAAAAGAAAATTGAATACACATATCAATGCATTTATGCACATAAATCTAAGGAGATGCCCCTGGCGTTGACCACTCTGTCCAATTTATCACACAGGGCAATTAGAAAAAAAACACCTGGATACAATTTTTAAACATAACTAAGGGCACTAAAAGATACATAAAAACAGGTACAAATTATCTAAAATTGCTTCCCTAGAGCCAGAAACGCACTTAATACATGTACCCAATTATCAATCCTAAGAGAAAGTATGTAAGACTTTACTGAAAACATACAGGTGAATGGACCAGCAATGCAGAAAATGGTAGGTAGAAATGACAGAAAGCAAAAGAACAAGGCAGAAACAAAGAGAGTGACAGAAAAGAGGAAATGTCTAGCACAAAAATTTCCAGAAGGTGGGGATACTATTTATACTGAAAGAGCCCCCGGCATCCCCACTAGGGGGGAGGGGGGGGGCAGTCGGCTGGGTTTTAAAACTACTAGTAGGCAGTAACAACAACAACAACAATAATGATAATAGTAACAATGATAATAATAATAAAAAATAATAATAATAGTAATAATAATAATGATAGTAATAATTATTGTGATTATTATTATCATTATTATTCTCATCACCATCACAATAATAATAATAATCGCAGATAACAGCATGGCAGGACAGACAGACACCAGTTACACCTTCAACTGATCTGAATCAACTGCCACTGATTTATGTAAGAAAAAAACAAAAAACAAAAAAACAAAAAACAACAACAAAATCAACCAAAAACCAAACCAAACCAAACCAAAAACCCAAAGACACTCAAAACATCACATTTCAGATAACAACACTTCAGAACACATCATGCCTATAAATACTCTGAAGGTGGCTGTTCTCCATGTTCCAGACCCTAAATAGTAACCAAATACAGAAATAAAATGGTGAACCAAAAACATACAGGACTAATTAACCGCCTGTGCTAATGTCTTTGACAATTTTGAGATATAGCCACAGACACCTGCTAAGAAATCAAGAAATCGCAATATACACTTGACAGGCGTGAGGGTTAAGTGGGTAAACATTCCACTTCCAGTCAGAAAGGTCCAGGTTTAATCCTGCCTGGATGTCACCCACCTGTGTGAAATTTTTTCCCGATCTTCTAGATCAACCTGTGAGCAAACCTGCCAGTGTCTAAACCCTCTTTGTGTGTATACACACACACACTTGGCATCAAGTACGCACATTAAAGATCCTGTAAGTCCTGCCTCTCTGGTGACTCATCAAAACATGAAAACACCCTGCATATGCAGACCTACCAAAGATGGACGTACCTCCTGCGCAGTATGGGCAAAAACAATGTGCATACATTGCAGCCATGAAAACTGGAACGCTAGAAACAAGCCTACAGATTAACCCTTTGACTCATGCACCCAATCCACCAACTGCAAAAACTTAACCCTTTGACTCCCTCACCCTATAATGATTATTTTACAGATGAGGCAGTCAAAGTGAAAGTTTTTGCTTTGCTGGCACGGTTGACAATTCAGGATGCTGGTGGACCGAGTGCAAGAGTCAAAAGGTTAACATGTTTCACTAGAATGACAGCACTATGGGGATGATATCAACACGCATACGTTATCATGTATCCTGCCGTACAGTCAATGTGAATGCAGCTGCCTGTTTTGTTTGACTCTACTGTCATCCCTCCCAAACTTGTGCACGATTCAGACTGTGATGGAATCCGCTACACTGCAGGCAAGACGGATGGCAAGCAAAACACTTGGTGTGGTATACGAGCACTCTCAAGATGTGCACATGGTGAAAATTAAAATCATGACAGTCCACGCAGGGCAGTATGTACCCAAGATCTCCAGACCACGTTCTACAGCTGACGTATATATTATGAATATTCACGTTCTACATCTAACGTATATATTATGAATAATTCACGTTCTACAACTGACGTATATATTATGAATATTCACGTTCTACAGCTGACGTATATATTATGAATATTCAATCAAACGTATACATTATGAATATTCAATCAGGAATGTCCAGACCGGACAGGATCACAATCTCCAAAGCATGTTCTACAGTTCTGTCCACAAAGAGACGAGCGGCGGCCCAAAAGGGACAACTCTGGAAAAACAGCTCCGGGGTAAAAGAAGAGTTAGGAGTTTGTTCAAGAGGGATTCATCGCATCTGGGAAATTCCATATGCGCTCTCCCAAATCTGCCAGTGATTATCTGGCAGACTCCCTGAGACTGCAAAACGCTATGAGCTGGCATGGTGTTGAAAATGGGAGGGGAAAGAGGGAAGGGAAGAAACTCATGACACTCTTAAGCTGACAACGTCAGAATGATGGAAACATTAAGAAGGGCAGTGAACAGGCCAGTTTTTAACCCTTCGTGACTCCTGCACCCCTACCCAATAAACTACAAAAACCTCACCGTTTTACTCTCTCGCCCTATCCACCAGGAAGCTGGGGACAGGGCGAGGGAATCAAAGGATAAAGTCTTTTGCTTTGCTAGCATGGTTGACTGGTGCAGGATGCTGGTGGATAGGGTGCAGGATGCTGGTGGATAGGGGCGGGAGTAAAGGGTTAATGTTCTGGGTGGGACTGAGCTTGGGATAACAAGGAAGACTGGATTAAAATCGCTTCCTTCAGCTACCAAATGGAAATCCACAGCATCACATTACTATCACCCTCATTCTCATTCTTATCATCACAGCATTGTCAAAACATGTCCCAGGTTTTGTGGCCCCTAGTCCTGTTTCTGCCCACCTCAGTTTTAGTTAGTGGGTTTGAAAATGTACTGGAGAGCAGAAATGAACATCATAGGGGGTAGTGATGTAGGTGTGGGAGGTGCACTAGATGGGGGATGCAAATAGAAAGAACAAATCCGGACTGATCACTTTTGGTGTCATTATGCTTGAGAAAAAAAAAACACTTAAATAAAACAAAATAAAAATAAGTACATAAGTATTCCCCTCAAAAATCACAACAAACCAAACGAAACCAGGACTAACTTTACTACCAGCCAGAGACATTTTTCAGTCAGGAAAACCCAGATGTTAAATTAATATACTAATACTGTTTTCCATTTCTTCCACTCTCCTCTCTCTCTCTCTCTTACATACACACACCACACACACACACACAACACACACACACACACACACACAAAACACACATTCCGTCTAATATCAGTCATAGTGAAAAGACATTAAATCAAAGAAACAAACAAACAAACAAAATGCACACACACACAACATACACACATGCAGATGTGTATTCTATGTGTATGCTACTGCAGCTGTCAGCATCAGTCAGCTAGGAAAAAAAAGAAGAAAAAGATTAAAGTTTGAGAAAAGAAGGCACTTTAAAAAAAATATTAAAAAGGAAAAATAAAACCCAAACTGAAACTTCAGGCTCTACTAAACACAGTGACATGGCAGAAAACTTTAAAAGTAGATACATACTCAACTGTGTATTTTTTAAGAAAAGCATTCTTTTTAGCTTCCATTTTTGGGGTCTGTTAAAAAGTATATCTCAATTTTCTGCTATTATTTTTAGCCTCCTTTTCCTTTTTTACGAGTGTATTAAAAAGTATAATAATCAGCTTCCTTCTTTGAGTCTGCTAAGTATTATATTATTCAGCCTCCTTTTATAAAGTCATTAAAACATCATAATGTTGAGTTTCCTGGGGTTTTTTTTTCCGCTTACTGAAAATTATTTAATATTGTTTAGCTTTTCTGGGTTTGTTAAAACAGTATTATTCAGCAGCCTTTTTGTTTTGTTTTTGTTCTATTAAAATCGTGCCTGAATTTTCAGTTCTCTTTGGTCTATCCCCCCCCCCCCCCCAAAAAAAAAAAAAAAAAAAAAAAAAAAATCATAATCTTCAGCTTCATTAGAAAAGTACAAAAATGTGGAAAGTTTGTCTGTGTCACTGCCGATTTGTTTGATTAAGCTGATCATGGTGAGTGACCTTGGTTATCTCATTTCATCCCAACAGACATCTCTGTTACAACACTATGAAGATGACTAGAACCTTCTGTCATCAGCTTTTTTCTCTTTACAAATAAAGAAGCAAACAAACATAACAAACATACACACAAACAAACAAACACAACACACACAATTCACACACACATGTGCATATGCATGTGCACGTGCTGTGCGCGCGCGCGCACACACACACACACACACACACACACACACGTGCACATATACACACACACACTGATATGTCCTGGAGATTGAACACTGCAGACATATGATAATATTAACAGTAATGATAACCATAACATAACAACAACAACAATAATAATAATGATGATTATAATAACAATAATAGTATAATAATAATAATAATAATAATTGATAATAATAATAATAATAAAAAAAAAAAAAAATTAATTTAAAGATTTGTTTGTATTGTAATGATACTTTCTACTACTACTAATTTGAGACTTTTTTACAGAATTTTCAAAAAGAGCCCTAAGCGTTTTTATCAAAGCAGACACACTATACAGGCAGACACACATAAAGCTAAATTACAAGTCAACCCAACTGTGAACATGAAAACAGATGAACCATAATACTACAATTTTGAGGAAGCGATAAAAGCATTACACTAACATCCCCATTTCACATGTCAACTGGTTAAAAAAATATGTGTATATAACGTCTAAAATGATGGGAAAGAAATCCTGCGCATGCATAGTAAATGAACAATGTGACGTTCAACATTCTTATAATAATAATCTCAACAATGCAAAGGTCAATACTCTCACTTCCAAAACATGTCTAAATTAAAATTGAAAAAAAAAGAAAAAAAACACCAAAAAACAACCCCAAACCTTAAAAAATGTTTATCTCAAAAACTTACTAAAACAAAAAGTCTAAAATCGGAGCATGATAAAGTTATTACATAACAACAACAACATCAGACATGGACAAAATACACATAATAACAGCTGACAATCACAGCATGAAACCTTGCTTTTTGATGACAACATTGTACGATAAACAAAATGAATTCTAAAAAACCTGTATAAATACACAAAGCATCCATACAAATACACAAACACAGAGTTTGTACAAATACACAAACACAGAGTTTGTACAAATACAAAAATACAGAATTTGTACATAAGCACAAACACAAAGAGAAAGCATTTGTACAAACACACAAGCCCAAGTTTGTACAAATAAACAAAAAAGAGTTTGTACAAAACACACAAACACAAAAAGTTTGCACACACATACAAACACAAACAAAACCAGTCCATACAAACATATAAACAGAAAGAGTTTACACAAACACACAGGTTGAACAAACACAGAAACAAACTGGAAGACAAACAAAAAACAGAATTTGAACAAAACACATACACAAAAAGAGTTTTTTAAAAACACACAAACACAAACAGAGTTTGATAAAATACACAAACACACAGAAAGAGTTTGTTGCAAATATACAACATTTGAACAAATTCAAAAACAAAACAAAAAAGAGTTTACACAAACAGAGTTTGATCAAATGCACAAACACCACAATT
>JAPXFY010007695.1:0-10293 GCA_030674185.1 Monoplex corrugatus | reverse complement strand
ACTTTTTTTTAAAATGGGTTTGAAATTTGGATTGAAGACAATCATAATTTGGGGTTTTCCGGTTCAGAAAACATTTTTTTTCAGAAATCCAAGGGTTTAAATTTTAGTCTACAGTTGGACAGGGAGATTTTCCCTGCACTGTGAATAAACCGTAACTGAGTTGTTCTGATTGTACCGAGACAGGGCCCCAGCCCTTGATGTGAATGGGTTCAGCATTTTTAGGTAGGGGGGTTTGCAGAACCACTGCGAAACTATAGTCCAGTTTAGAGCAAATAAAAGCTCTTCAGTGAACAGGTTTCTTGTAAACACCCCGTCTGTATGAGCAACGCTTAAGAAATTAAGAGCTTTTGATATGGCGTTTTAAGGTTGGGATATGACTGAGGAAATTAAATTTTTGATAAAAAAATAAACCCCAGAAATGTATTCCTTTTACAGTAAAATGGGGGACTTTCCCAGATGATCTCTGGCCCAGCAAAGAAATGTCGGGGGGGTTATGAAAGTAGATACACATTTTTGGAGTAGAAAAAACCTGTCTATATTGCCACTGTTGGACCCTTTACAACGTTGCAATCATATTTAACGCCTGGTAGAGCTTCCAGTTGCGTATACCACAAAATCACCACAAAGGGAACTGTCAGACCCCTGTGTACAGAAAATTGACTTTTTTCCTGATCAAAACGAACTTGCAGATAACAGAATGTCTCTTGTGGTAAAGCCGCACTTTGCTCTTGAATGGGGGAAGAGTATCCCAACTTGCACTTGAAACTGTCAACACCCAAAAACGTTTTGGGTAAACAGGGGTAGGTGACCCCAAACCCCCTTTTTGTGTTGACCCATGAGTATTCCTGGTTTCCGGGATTCATAGCTTCTCTTAATCAAAGAAGGTACCCACTACATGCTGTTTTTCAGAAATGCATATGGATCGTCATTTCGGGACGGATTTAAAGGGGCCCACTGTGCTTTGCAAAAACCCCGCATGTTTCTTAGCCAAGGTGGCCCATTTTCCATTTTCCACGTCTCGCTGTTTACCACTTTTTTCCCTATTTTGCAAAGACAGGGTTTAAATATTGGGGAACAGTTGAAAGACTGGGAAAATTTTTTCAAGGGTTAGGTAAGGGGTGATCAGGGCATCTGTCGTTTACTTGCTTTAAAAACTACCTCGAATTTTTGTTCAGGTTTCTGATGAGCTTGAAAGTTGTTACTGATAAGTTTGGAAGACACGAGTACAGTTTTCATGCAGGCTGTTTTATTGGTTACAAACAGAATTGAACCCGGGTGTTTTAGGAATTTTAGGGTTTCTATGACAATAGGAATGCTTTTATGACACAATTTGACGACTGGAGTTAGAGGTCTGTGGATCATCACTTTGCAGAACTTTCTTCTTCTAATTCGCTCTGGATGGCCTTGATAATAAATCCCAGTTTGCCTTGTGAAAAATTTAAACGTTCTGGTAAGGATTCATGTTTTAATGTTTGTATTTTAAAGACCGTTGGAAAAGGTAATTTCCTGCAGATCATCAAGAAATCTTCATTCTAGTCCGACTGTGAAGCAGGAAGGGTTTTTAGTCAGTTTGAGGATACATGCTCATCTTTAGTCTGAGTTCGCTGGGGGTGTGTTGGGGGAAAACCACTGAAATTGATAAAATGTATCATATTCCCCCATTGACAGATAACGAAGATAGTATTTATTTGTTAAGAACTTAATTTATAAGTGATGTTGAATCTTAAGACCACGGCAGCGCAACATTTAAGGACAAATTTGTGACATACATAGATATCATTTTGACCATTTACCTGAAATGGCATTGAGGCTCTACTGGTGCAAAATCACGTGAAGTCAGTGTTGCTGCTGATTATGTTTCTGAAACACAGAAGATATCAAAAACTGCTCTGAAACCATGTGCAGACTTTCTTTAACAGCTGTCTGAGAGTAATACACAGGACTGACTGGCCACATAAGTTAATAACATCGATAGGTGGAAGAAGACATCAAATGGTAGAGGAAAAAAGATTGGAAAAAGAAGAAGTGGATGGATCAGGCACACACTACACAACCAGCGTCATGTATCACCAGACAGGTCCTGACATGGAACCCACACACTACACAACCAGCGTCATGTATCACCAGACAGGTCCTGCATGGACCCACACACTACACAAACAGCGTCATGTATCACCAGACAGGTCCTGACAGGGAACCCACACACTACACAAACCAGTGTCATGTATCACCAGACAGGTCCTGACATGGAACCCACACATACACAAACCAGCGTCATGTATCACCAGACAGGTCCTGACAGGAACCCACACACTACACAAACCAGTGTCATGTATCACCAGACAGGTCCTGACAGGGAACCCACACACTACACAAACCAGCGTCATGTATCACCAGACAGGTCCTGACAGGGAACCCACACACTACACAAACCAGTGTCATGTATCACCAGACAGGTCCTGACAGGGAACCACACACTACACAAACAGCGTCATGTATCACCAGACAGGTCCTGACAGGGAACCACACACTACACAAACCAGCGTCATGTATCACCAGACAGGTCCTGACAGGGAACCAACACACTACACAAAACCAGCGTCATGTATCACCAGACAGGTCCTGACAGGGAACCCACACACTACACAAACCAGTGTCATGTATCACCAGACAGGTCCTGACAGGGAACCCACACACTACACAAACCAGCGTCATGTATCACCAGACAGGTCCTGACAGGGAACCCCAAGGAAAGAGAAAGAACGGCCTGTTGAGAAACACCCGGCAAAGAGACATTCAAGCAGACACAGGGAGGATAGGACTCGCCCGGAAACAGCTAGAGGAAAAAAGCACAGGACAGAGGATTATGAAGGTCTCTTGTTGATGGCCTACATCCCAAGATGGATGAAGGGCTAACTATTGCTAACTCACGCAACATCATCAGAGCACTGTCACACTGTGTGAAGCAAACAGGAGCTTAAGCAAGACGTATCAGCTTGCTGTCACGTTCTGGATTTTTATTTTTTCTTCATTCATGTGACAAACAGAGCTACAATTTCTGCAAAAATCGTTTGTAAACATTCAATATATATATCAACCACAGAACTGTCACATTTTGATAGATCACATAATCTATTTACTGTTCTTTAGTATAATGATGTCGGGATTCGGATCACCACTAAAGTTTATTGTTTGAGATGATTTTAAGTCTTACTCTCGTCTTCCAGATCCTCTTTCAGATCATTACAGCCCAAACGTCAACCTATGATGTATAGGTGTCGGTATTTCTGTACTTACCATAAGCAGTGTGTTACTTTGCTATGACACATACAGCCACAGACTGCCTCAGAAACTGACCCCCACTAAAATAATGCTCTTGTGAAAATACAAAACAAAACAATGTATGGTACTGATGCGTAGTGTGCTACATTTGCTTCAATTTTCCTATGCAGATCTCATGTTCATTTGTTAGCTCCTAAGATATAGCATTTACGATGTATATGAATCAATACCTTGTTACGACAGTGAGTCACTCAATGACATAACAAACGCTGTAAAAATAGGTTTTTAAACCCTCAAAAAGTATTAAGACACAATCAATTGTAGCAGAGACCACACAAAAGTGACCTACCCGTCAAGCCAGAAGGGTCCACGGTGATCACTCCCAGGAAAGAAGAGATTCAATATCCAACACTCATGCTGTTTTTTCAGAAATGCATTATGTATTGTTTTCAAAGCGGGCTAAAAGGGCCCCTGTGAATATACTTTCAAAACTCATTTCCCCTTTCATTTTCCATTTTAAGGAGTTGCTCTTTACCTTTTTCTTATGATTTTGCATAGACAACTCGTTACGACTATTTGGGCAATAGTTGAAGGATTGGACAGATCCTTTCCAGATCAAGGTAGACGGATAATCAGGGCTTTCAGTCAGGAAGGAGGAAAGAATCTTGTCATCTATATGAAAACTGTACACTTGTAAGAGGATTTTTAAACCCATTTTCCTGGAGATCCCTCAGACGTTTGTAATAAATATCAGAGAAGCATCAGAGCAAGTCAGAAGAGCAGCTTTTAATTTGGATTTAAGGTCAGTGGAAGATTGTATTTTCAGAGGTATCAGAGACAGAGTTACAGGCTGTCTTTTCTTTGGGGATTTGTGTTTAAGGAAAAGCGCCAATTTGGTTTGGGTGAAGAAGAGTTGGTTTTTAGTGGTGGAAGCTAACAGTTAGAAACTGTTTTTTTGTCAGTAATCAAAGAATCTGACAGTTTGAGGTGGTTGACTGAGGGTAGGTGTTTTTTTGTTTAATTTGTTTCTTTTCTTCTTTACTAAATGTCCACACTTTTTTAACTTGGAGACAGTCCAATCAAAATTTCATGCAATTTTGATGTTGTGTTAGAGACAATGTGCATTAATGTAGGATAGTTTGCCACAAGATCGATAGTTTTTAACGAGAAAAAAGACTTGAGAGACAAAGTACTGATGTGGACGGCCAATTGAGGCCCAAAAATAAGAGACTTGTTCAGCTTGTAAAAAAGTTTATCAAAAAGGATTAGCATATTTCCGTTCTTAAATAAATGAAACGTATGGTGGGGTTTTATATGGCATGGTTGAACAGAGGTGAAATCACAGCTGGCTATCCTATCACCGTTTGACTATCAAAAAATATTCAATCGGGATGGGAGGCTGACACTATGGACAGAGAAAGAGAGTACTTTAAAAGGATTCTAAAGAGATCAAAGGTTTGTTGGATTTCCTTTTTTAGTTATTTAAAAAAAGCGACAAGACTTTGGGATCTTCCTTGTTATGATAATTCAATGTCGTGATTTCTGTGTGATGTTCATTTTCTTCTAACAATAACTTGAAAGTGATGCTGATAATTGCAACTTTACTAACTGTTCCAATATTGGGTCATGGGTATTCACGTTGAGCCATTCATGGGAAGATTTATTCTCTATGGTGAACTTATGTTTCAAACTTATTACAAAATCTCCACATGCACAGATACACAGATGTACAGTACGCATATAACTGCATCATCGCTTTATAACTGTTTTCCCCTAATGGTCGCAATAAGCGACTTTTCCCGTACGACCGCCATGTCGCATTTGTGCTACTTGGAGAGGTCAGGCTAAACGATAACTTTTCATGCGGGTACAAAGTTCTGTCAGCTCCACTGGTGAATGCAGGCGACCCGTGCTATTTTTTAAAAATTTACCCCGCGACCTAGATTTTCAGCAGTAAGGCCGAAGTGTGGGGTTTGTTAACTGTCGGAATTACATGTAGTCACGTTTCTCCGAAGCGTTTTCTCCAAAAATGGCTGCAAATCGACACGCATTGTCTACCCCCTGAGTAGAATAAGCAGACAGCTCACTTTGTGTGTAGATTTCCTAATACTTTTCTCATTTATTATAAGGGATATCTGGTGCACAACTCATAAAAAAAAGGGTCATTTAGTACAATAATAAACCATATAAAAAAAAAAATGTTTGTTTTTCCTTAGAAAAAGATTATCGGTGGAAAACCCAAAGCAAGCACATAAAAATAAGCAAGCATTCTATTTTTACATAATACAACATCTGCCTTTTACACAGGAAAGAAAAGAAAGTAAAAATATTTAATAGTCTTTGAGATTTTAGCCTTTAAAAATGCATACTGCGCTAAAAAATTTGGGCCCTGCCCAAAATATACTTTGCACTGAGGAGTGCCTTTTCTGGGGAAAACTTGGCAGTGAAAGAGTTTAAAAAATATACTGAATGGAAAAACCAGAAAAAAGTTGCTCACCATCTTTGTTTTACTTTCTTAACTACAAATCCAAACATCGTATTAATTTGTTTGGAAAGAAAAAGGGGTTTCATGATCCAGAACTAACGTTTATAGTCTGAGATCATTGTAACTCTTTTTTTTCGTCTTACAGATTCTCTTTCAGATCGTCACAGCCAAACCCATCAACTGCGATATAGCAGTGTCGTTTTTTGTGTCCTAACCATCCGCAGTGTTTTCACTTTGTTGTGACATATCCAGTGAAGATTGTCTGAGAGACTGACCCAATGAAATAATGTTCTTACGAAATAACAAAGAAAACAATGTACGGTACAGGGACGCGTAATTTTGCTTGATTTGTTTCATTTTTTTGTTGTTGTTGCAAATTTCATGTTCATTTGTTAGCTCCTAAGATATGGTTTTTACATATGTTATGAATCAATATCTTTTTTACTGACAGTGAGTCACGCAATGACAGAACAAAATCTGCAAAAAAAAGTAATACCACAAAAAAGTGTTAACTTTTCCCTACGGAGCGCCTATACGTTCGCTATGTCTTGCTCCGTTGCCTTTCGGTCAGCTGTTCGACTCAGATCGTTTCCTTGGTGTAGCCCTTCGCAGGACTCAACGTTGTTGTTTCGAGGATCTTCGATTCGTTTCAGCGTTGTTTCAGTCAGTGCCTGTTCGCCATTCCAAGCGTCGACAGACTCGATAGAAACTGGGAACCTAGCATCGGGACTTCGTATGGGTGTGATTGTTCATCCCTTTGGTGAGACTATGTGTTGAAGGTTATTTGTTCCTCCTCATTAGGTCACTACACACGTGGCAAAGGACTGTGGCAAGCAGTACTTATGTATGTGGTTAACTCATTGTGTTCATTGCTGACGTTTTTTTTGTGAGTGTGTTGACTGATTATGTCTAAGTGATTTGGTTTTGGTTTTGTTTTTGTCATGATCTGAATTGTATAAATGTTGGTTTTGGGGTGCCCTCTGCAATTGCTATATCTACGTTTGGATCTGTGCGAATGTGGTTTGTTGTACGTTTGGTAGTAATAAAATTTGTGTAACTGTACTTTGTCAAGGGGTTTCCTTATTTAGTTGCGAAAGGGGGTGTTAGGTGATAGGTCTGTTTCTCTGTCTTTCAATTTCTTCAAGCTTTCAGAGTTTACAAAAGGTGGTCGGGTTTGGATGGGTAGGTGTTAGGTTTGAATAGATTTGAGGGCTTAGACAATTTGGACTGAATTAAGTGGGTGGTTGGAGGGTGTGTGCCAAATCTTGGGAGGCGGACACAACAGATTCAGGGAGAAATCAGGCGTGTAAGACCTGCACCTTGCACTGTTTCTGGTTAGTGCGTTGTTGTTTTGTCTGGGTTGACGCAGCCGTGCATGATCTATAGAGACTGTTTTTGGGGTTGTTATCCACGTTGTTGATGACAAAATATTGAGTCACTATGGTAACGTGGTCAGTGAATGGAGGTCGTGGGGCTCACAGAGCTTTCGGTCTAACTGATTGTGGTTTTATTTTGTTTTATTTTATTTCATTTTTTTTTATCTTATTTTATTTTATTTTACTTTATTTCATTTTATGTATTTTGTTTTATTTTATTTTGTTTTTTTTACTTTGTTATTTCATTTTATTATGTTTTGTTTATATTATCTTTTTTTTTATCTTATACACCTTATTTAATGTAATTCAGTTTTGTTACTTTATTTTTGTATTATATATTTTTAGTTTCGTTTAGTTTCGTTAAACTTATTTTATTTTGTATAGTTTATATTTTATTTTACTTTGCTTTGTTTATCTCAGTTTAATTTAAATTACAGTTCAGTTCATTTTTTTATGTTGTATCTGAGTTCATTCCAATTCACTTCATTGAATTTCCTTTATCTTATTTTGTTACTTTTCTCTTTCAGTCTATTCCATTTTATTTTCATTTTGTTTCAGTTCAGTTTTTAATCATTTTGGGTGTACCATTCCGTATGTTATCAAATTTTGATTTTTTTTTTCCATTTTATTGAATTCATTCAAATTCATTTTTCGTTTTATCTTGACTTGCTGCCACCATGAAAACAGCAGGGGCATGTCACGGATACTGCTGTACGTTTACACTTACAGTTGAAGCTGCTGACCATAACATGACCCCACATTTTTACTACAGTGACAGGCGATATCTCTCTTACAAGCTTGCGCTTATTCTCACGCTAACTGCAGGGATTTTAAAAAGAAAGGGGCCCAGAGATCATTAATAAGCAAAGTATTACACAGAAGACAGACATTTTTTACTTCATGTCATGACGTGTAACTGGGGAGCAAGACCTTCAAATATGAGACACACTTGCAGATATTTCAGTCAACAGCAATGAACCTTGTACTATGCACTCATCTAGTGTGATACATGTGGGGCCATGTATACGTTCAGCAGACTTCAGACTGTGAGTGTAGATGTACAACAATCATCATCTGTCACTGTAGTGTGATAAACATGTGGGATCATGTCTATGGTCAGTAGGTTTCAGACTGTAAATGTAAACATAACAGCACTCATCATCTGTCACTGTAGAGTGATACATGTGGGGTCTTTTCTACGGTCAGTAGGCTTCAGGACTGTAAGTGTAAACGTACAGCACTCATCATCTGTCACTGTAGAGTGATAAACATGTGGGGTCATGTCTATGGTCAGTAGGCTTCAGACTGTAAGTGTAAACGTACAGCACTCATCAATCTGACACTGTAGAATGATAAATGTGGGTCATGTGTACAGTCCGCAGGCTTCAGACTGTAAGTGTAAAGGTACAGCATCATCAATCTGTACTGGGAGAGTGATAACATGTGGGCCATGTGTACGGTCCGGAGGCTTCAGACTGTAAGTGTAAAGGTACAGCACTCATATCTGTCATGTAGAGTGATAACATGTGGGTTTATGTGTACAGTCAGCAGGCTTCAGACTGAAGTGTAAAGGTTACAGCATAATTTATCTGTCAATGTAGTGTGATAAAATGCGGGGTCATGTGTACGGTCAGAGGCTTCAGACTGTAAGTGTAAGGTACAGCCTTTATCATCTGTCAATGTAGTGTGATAACATGTGGGGTCATGTGTATGGTCAGCAGGCTTCAGATGTACATGTATCATTTTGGCAACTGGTCATATAAAGTTGTTTTTTTTGATTGGTTTGGTTCATCTAGTTCGTTTATTTTCGCTTCCATGACTCATCTACTTGATTTTTTCTTGTGCCACTACCCCTGCTCTTTTTCATGTTTTAGTGAATCTTATCAGTGGACTATGTACTGCACTGATGTATGACATGGTGGCCTCCCTCCTCTATTTTTTAACTGCAGTGAATTCTCTGTTATGGACTTTTGGGGTATAATAATAGAAACGTTGTCCCTTATTATCATTATTTACTGTTCATAATTATTTTCGTTATTTTCATTATAATATTATAGATTATCATTATATTATTATTTATTATTATTGCTATTTTTAGCATTATTGTTTGTGTTGTCTCATTCTTATTATTAAAATACGACGACGACGATGATGATGATCATCATCATTATCGTAATTATTGTTTTAATATTATTATCAGCATTGTTGGAATCAATTTGTATTATTATTATCCTTTTATCACTCCAACATACGTCCAAAGCCACGTGAAAGGTCACATTGAGAGCAGGGCATGAAAGCCACAGAAGTAGACATTTTTCACAGTGTTACGGGCGATGAGAATGGACGTGATGATCAAGATGACTGCAGGCTGTTTGGGATTGAGGGATGAGTAGAATTTTCATGTTGTGTGGGTTTTTGTCAAATGTACTTCCAGTAAGTTGCCCCTTACTTTCTGGAAAAGCAAGTGCATGCTTTGTGGAGGCCCTGGGTTTATTGTTTTAAGGAAACGAATCATCTACATGCCGTGGGAAAAAGAACAAGGGTTTGAAAGAAACATCTGCTTTCTGGATTCATCATTCCTGCCACAAGGACCGCGTGTGCGGTGTGAGGGGATGAAGTTATGTATTGGTGCCCTGCTGGCCAAGACACCCTGGCATTGGGTTATATTGAGACATTTCAAAAGAGTATGGGCAGTACCCAATACACCAATTTCCCCTTTTGGGATTACACCCTTTGGTCTGTGATGCTTATTTGGGTAATAACCTTATTCACAATTAAAAACCTTTATATTGAAGGCTTTACTGTATGCTTACTTTATAGCACATTCTGGCATCAAACCAGGCTTGAGATATATCAAAACTTGTAATGCGCCGTCAATATTGTGTGTAAGTGGATGGACACTCTGTGTGACCTCAGCATTCCAACATTCTTTTAAACACGCTCAACTCTGCTAAGAATTGTAGGGGCAAACATTTTTCCAGTGAGTATCGTTCGAACCCCACATCTCACATTATTCTAACCACTTCACCAGGTTGACTGGTAGCTCATGCTATTTCTTTTGCGTCTCGCTCTGCTTCAATCTTTTGCGTAGTATAATGTGTGATTGTGGTTTGATTCTGGTGGCTGAAAGACAAAATTAGAAAATTTAAA
>JAPXFY010007694.1:0-5000 GCA_030674185.1 Monoplex corrugatus | reverse complement strand
CTCTGGGTAAGAGCAGGTTCGAGCTAAAAAAATAAATTCAACAATGATTTTTAAGGGACGGATGGGGATCCAAACCCACAACCTTCTGAGTGGTAGTCCATTGTGTTAACAGCTACACCACGGCAACTGGTTTACATATGAAAATAGACTTCTTTGGTATCTCAGAGAAGTGAATAAGGCCACCAAGACCACGTACACGAGGAGACCAATTCAAATGTCCAACCTCAAACGTAAGTTCAACGACTTTATACAGAGTAAGACTAACACCACGATGAGCCAACACTAACTGCTTCCAGCAACAGTGAAGTAATGCTGGTTTGCTTGTCTGTTATCCACGTTACCCACTGTGATAAATGTCAAGATCATCTTCCAGAGCACGCGTACAGATATTGCTGCTGAGTCAAACACAAGAAGAACTGGTGGCAAACATCAAAGAGTAGATGAGCCTCAACATGCCTAAGCACCTTGCTGCCATACCTCAGAGACAGAGATGAAGGATACCATCAATATTGTAACCTGTCATTCCTCTGTTCTGCTACATTAGGTATAAGATTAATGACAACATAGATGATGAAAGAATATAACTCTTGAGAGTCACGTAGAAATTATCTCCCATATTGCAGAACTTCTCAAATCCAACACACTTTGCGCAACCCATTTAGCTAGCATAGAAGCAGATACAAAGCACAAAAACCGTAAGCTCATCAAGGACATCTCCCTGGGTGCAATGGTCCTTACAAACAATCTTCTGAGCACCAAGGACATCTCCTCAGTGCAAAGATCCTTACAAATAATGTTCAGCTCTAAGTTCAAGAACTCTGTCAATCCCAGCAAGATCAGCTCCTCCATCCTTGCCAAAGACATCTGTGTCCTCTATGAAAACAACAATACGTAAATTTCGCCATCATTGATTCAATACAAGAATTGTCAACACATCCCTTTCACCAGCCTATACCAATGACTACGATAACTTCTGTTTTTCAAGGCCATCCAATTTCCAACAACTGCAGAGTCCATGGTGGAATGGGAACATTCGGTATCATAATAGTTCCATTCTTTGAGAGAACTCTATTACTAGTGAACCTGTACGTGTTTTGTGAATGTACCAGAGTCAGCCTGAATGTAAAGTAGCGACTATCGTACATTAGTTTCCGCTGACATTTGTGTGGTCTTGGATAGCGTTATACACGAGGCCCTGGTGGAGAAAAACAGTGAATGGATATGGACTTCAGACAACAATGAGCAATGGATGATTGCAGGGGATTTTAATACCCAATTTCAGTTTTCAGACAAAGGCTGCCAATATACAGCTAGCAATCATCTTGTTGAAAACATCACTGTTTCTGAATTAGCATTGTTAAACGACAGTTGAATAACCAGAATTTCAGAAAATCCTGAACACAAGTCATCTGCTATTGACATAACTTTTTTTATCACCTGACTTTCTCAATAACTGTATGTGGGATGTTACATCCGACCCTCTAGGGAATAATCACCTGACTTTCTCAATAAATGTATGTGGGATGTTACATCCGACCCTCTAGGGAATAATCACCTGACCTTTGTCATAGCTAAACATGAAAACATTTATAAAATGCCGGAACAAGACAACGTTATATCTACGTATGTATACACTCATGAAAACTGGAAAAAATACTCTAAGTTCTTTTTTATGGAAAATGATGGCGTTTTTAATGAAAGCAACAATGTTTATGATCTGTATTCACTTTTTACAAAAGCACGCCGTGAGACTGCCAATAATTTAAGTGAACTTCATAAGGATTAAATTCCCTACAGATGATGTGTGCCCCGTTAGCACATTGGTAAAACCGCGTACCGCAGTTCTGAAGCGCAGAATCGCCCAGGTTCGATCCCCGGCGTGGGAAAAAAAAAAAAAAATAGACAACAGCAGAAGGGCATCCAGGAGTCATGACCTGGATGTGGCCCGGCCCCCCGAGAGTGTAAGGAATTCAGGGCCGAAACACTTGTCTAAAGGGGGTTACTTCTCTGAAGACCTTCTGTTGTCTAGCTCTCCCTAGAGTTTCTTTCTACCTAATCCTATACATGGAAGAATGTAAACAAAAGTAGTTATGCTGGAAATGGCTGGTGGAATGAATATTGTGAAAAGGTAAAGACTGAAAATATAAAATTGTTTAAGAGTAGACATTAAAAGGAATCACACACACACACACACACACACACACACACACACAGTCCCGGAGCACCATTAAATGCATGAACTCTGACCGTTAGAAGGTGGTGTTCCATGAGGGTTGTAGCAGCATTGAGACAGGAAGCCACAGTAGTCAAAAGTGTACGACGTAAAATTACGAGGGCAGCCGTTCAAAACGTGGTGACACTCTCCTCCACGTTGTGTCTCACATTCTGAAATTACAAACATCAAGCAATATTGTATTTTACTATCACATTTTCTTATCATTGATACTTGACTGTTACGTCTTCTGTCTGAATTTTCTTTCTGATATTTTTACTACCTAATCTTCTTGGCTTTAAATTCATTTTTAACTTTTAGCTTTGTAATATCAACCAAAGGACATAACTCTTGAGAGTCACGTAGAAATTATCTCCCATGTTGTTGAACTTCTCAAATCTAACATAGTTTGCGCTACCCATTCAGCTAGCTTTGATTAACGTATTTCCTGTTCATGTGTTTATGTCTATGTTATATTTGTGGGATAGAAATGACCAACAGTACACCCTGTCCAGTGGGACAAGTGCTACTCAGGGGTGGACAACATACCACCACAGTTAGTGAAGGAAGGAGGATATACCATGATCACGGCCCTCACAGTCATTTGTAACATGATGGACCCAATCCCAGATCATCACTCTTCCCAAGAAAGGCAATTTACAACTTTGAAAAATTACCGAACCATCAGACTGATCAGACATCCGAGCATGGTGATGCTGAAGGTTATTTTGAACAGACTGAGGCAACAAGCAGAGAAGATAATTGCTGAAGAACAGGCAGCGTTTAGACCAGGTCGCAGTGCCACTGAACAGATTTTCAATTAAATGATAATGTGTGAGATATATCATCAGCACCAGTAATACCTGTATCACATTTTGTCGATTTCAAGAAAGCCTTTGACAGGGTGTGGCTTGCAGCCTTATGGGCGATCATGAGACTGTACAATATCAACGCCAACCTGTTCAGGACCGTATAATGTCTCTATGATAAGACCACCATCACAGTCTTCCTCAATGGCACCATAGGAGACGGGTTCAAGATAACTGTTGGAGTGAGGCAAGGCTGTTTACTGTCACCCACTCTTTTCAACATTTACGTGGAGAGAATCATGACTGACACACTGGAGGGAAATCAAGGCTCAGTAAGCATTGGTGGCAGGACAGTAACAAATCTACGCTTTGCCAATGACATCAACGGGCTTGCGGGAGAAGAGCAGGAACTAATCAACTTAGCAGAGCGCCTTGACAAATACTCTCCATACCGTATTTGTTTATTTTTTGATAAGCGTTTGTTCAAGTTGATTATTTTGTGGCTGGGAAAGAGAGTTTGCTGAACAGTTGCCTTAACTGAGAGCAGTAAAAAGTTTAAAAATATGTACTGGTTGATTTTAACGGCATGTAAGTGGTTGAATAGTCGAATTTTCATTGTTGGATTGCATCCTCTTCTACCACTACCATCCTTCTCTCTCTCTCTCTCTCTCTCTCTCTCTCTCTCTCTCTCTCTCTCTCTCTCTCTCTCTCTCTCTGTGTCTGTCTGTCTCTCTTTCTCTCTGTCTGTCTGTCTGTCTGTTAACACCTCTCTCTCTTTCTCTCTCTCTCTCTCTCTCTCTCTCTATATATATATATATATATATATATATATATAAATTATATATATATATATATATGTATATGTATACACACATATATCTACACACACACACACACATGTATGTACATATGGAGAGAGAGAGAGAGAAGAGAGAGAGAGAGAGAGAGAGAGAGAGACAGATAGACAGACAGACAGAGAGAGAGAGGGGGAGAGAGAAAGAGAGAGAGAGAGAGAGAGGAGAGAGTGAGAGAGAGAGAGAGAGAGAGAGAGAAAGAGAGAGAGAGAATTATGGTTGTTTTTTATTGTAGTGGTTTTTTGGGGGATTTTTGTGCGTCATATCTGTAATCTGGATCTCAAGTTCAAACTAGAACAACCTGTTTGTGTGGGAAAAGCAAGCTGAAATTCATCTGTGTTTCTGTGTTACTGCTTCAGTCATCTTCAATGTGAAACGAACCCTTCGTCATATTTGTGTCGTGTGTTGTAACGTCAAGTGTGCGATAAAGTTTTTTCAAGTTGGACATGTGTGTTGTTGAGGCTGAAAGTGTTATGTCTGTCATGGAGGTCTGCGTTGAAAAAGCGTCACGCAGGCCAAAGCGAAAACGTTTTGTGTCATTTTTGAAAGGGGACATTGTTCTGCAATTGTGTCATTTTTTTAAAGATAATTCTGACGTTGTACCGGATTGACCAAAGTTATGTTCCGATGTTAGACATTTCATTTCGTTACATTGACGCCATGGAGGGTTATATAGTTGCCTGCTGCATGTCGACATGAAGGTTACATATGTATGCCATACAGACAATTTTTTTCATGGGCATAATTGAAAACTGACTTTAATGCACAGATATGCAAACGTATTTGAAGCGGTTGGGATGAACACAGACATCAGACACGACAGTGGGTATAGGTGTGGGCCAGGGCTTTGAGATTAAGACACTCAACGCTCAACTGAACACATACCTCTAAACGCTCAACACAAAACTCTAAACATCCACTACCTAATACCTACCTCTGTCTTCTTCATTTGTTGGTCTATGGATGATGGAGGCTTGGCGATATTGACCCCAAAACAACAAAACAAAGCAAAACAAAACCAACAAACGAACAAACAGCAACAACAACGACAAAAAACAAACAAAAAACAGAAAAAAATCTTCTGATGTACACCAGAGCAATGAAATAAAGGATATTCATTATAGG
>JAPXFY010007693.1:0-10295 GCA_030674185.1 Monoplex corrugatus | reverse complement strand
GATGGTTTCCTTTTTTAAACCCCCCCCCAAACCCACAAATGCTTATCTCTAATTATAGAAAGAGAGTTCTTGAATGTTATATAGAACCGATAATGTTATACAGGTGTGAAGCGTGGACAGTCAACAAGAAAAGCCAGAACATGATTGAGGCAGATGAGATGTGGTTTCTAAGAAGAATGTTGAGATTTTCCATGGACAGCAAAGAAAACAAACGAGACAATTTTGGGACAGAAGACAGACACAAGAAGATCATTCATAAGGAAGATTAGGAAAAGACAGGCAACATTTATAGGCATTTTATGAGGAAAGGGAATAAGAGCACCTGGTCACAACAGGAAAGCTGGAGGGAAAGAGAGCACCAGGTAGACCCAGGGGGAGAAAATATTGGACGGACGTGCAGGCTGGCTGAAGACAGAGAGGATGGAAGATGTGCTTGCTGCAACAAGGGATAGATACATACGGAGGGCCAGGATCCCCAGCACTATGCGGCAGGGCACTTGATGAGTGTCCATAGCGACTATTTATTGACTTCACGCACTATGACCACAAAATTGAATGTATAATGAAATTTGAAAAGGATCGGAAACGATCAATAGCTTTTAACTATGTGCGCTAATAATATTCTGCCAAATTCGTGACTAGTCTTTTCTCCCTTAACCTAACCACCTACCCTTTCCCCTTGACACCCCCCCCCCCCCGGTCTCCCCTCCCCACCCCACACCCGTTTTAACTCTGACTAGTGTAGCAGGTAGCAGGCAGGTCAAAAGCAGACTGCTAACAATAACAGTTATGCCTGGCCATTGGCTTGCAAAGCTCGGGTGGGTCCAACTTAAGGCTCCTTATCCCTCTTGTCCTTTTTTTGTTCTCCGGTTAGTTTTTTGTCCGTGTCCGTGTCCGTGGGCATGTTTTTGTGAGTGAGTGAGTGAGGGGAGTGAGTGAGTGGAGTGAGCGAATGAGTGAAGTGAGTGAGTGGTGAGTTGAGTGAGTGAGACAGTGAGAGAATGACCGAGAGAGAGAGAGAGTCACACACACACACACACACACACACACACACACAACACACACACACACACACATACCGGGCAGAGAGAGAGAGAGAGAGAGAGACAGACAGACAGAAAAAAGAGACAGACAGAGACAGAGAAGGACAGAGACAGACAGAAGAGACTGAGAGACAGAGCCAGACACAAAAGAGAGAGAGAATGAGAGAGAGACAGGGAAAGACAGAGAGACACCTTAAGAGAGAGAGAGAGAGAAAGAGAGAGAGAGAGAAAGAGAGAAAGAGGACAGACAGACTGACAGACAGGACAGACAGAATGTATGTGTTTGTGTGTGTAAGAGTATGTATGTTTATGTGAGTTTATGTTTGTGTGTGTGTGTTTGTGTGTGTGTGTGTGCGTGTGTGTGTGTTTGTGTGTGTTGTGTGTGTGTGTGTGTGTGTGTGTGTGCGTTTGTGTGTGTAAAACATCATAAATATATCCACATTGTCTTTCAACGACAAGCCTCGAAGTACTAGTTTAAAAACAGTGAAAGCAAAGCCCTAAATCCGAAGCTGACCTGTCAATAACACAGAAAGATCAGATCGAAAACATCCTCTGCCTATAATTATTATCTGTCCATGTGCACATCCTGGGTGTCGCTGGGAGAAAGAGTTGACAGTCAGCACAAAGCTGGAAGACCTGAAATGGAGGTATGCTGTGTGAGGGTTTAAAGACTCTTTCACTCCATCGATTTAAGTCTCTCTTTGGTCTGCCTTTTGCTGCTGAAAGCGGGAAAGGCCTGAAGTGGGAAATGCTACGCAATGGAAACATCTCTTTCACTCTATCGATTTAAGTCTCTCCTTGGTTTCCCTCTTGCATTATTAACTCCGATATGCTTTGTTACATGCTCGTTGAGGGGCCTGGTGGGGGGGGGGGGTGCACTTTGGTCTGGCGACCAAAACCTCTCAACCCTTTGCCCCCCTGCCTCATGTCCCCCAGCCCCCTGAAATTGTCAACCATGCTAGCAAAGAAAAAAATTTAAAACCCTTTGACCCCCTCACCCTATCCCCCACCCTTCCTGCGGGAAGCGGGTCGTTAAGGTGAGGGAGTAAAAGGGGTTTTAAAATTTTTTTGTTAGCAATTGGTAGATTGGTGGGGAAAAATAAAAAGGGGTTAATTCTCTTTGTGGTGATTATAATGATTAACGACATCACCCCTTTAATTTTTCCCCCGTTTTTTTCGTGTTTCTGTTTAATGTTGGTGTGTTTTTTTGACGCTTTTCTCAAAAACACATTTCACAGATGTAGATTCTGTGGTCTGGGGGTTTTTGCCGAGCCCAGGTCTGGCATTGATGTCAGGGTGAGGATAAAAATGGAACTTATGAGCTTCCCTTTCTTTTAAAACGGGGAAATGTTGGTGTGTATTTTTCAGGTGCGTGGGACGAGCCAACAAAACAAAAAAAAAGAAACAAAAAAACCCAAACCAAACCAAACCAATTAAAACCAAAAACCAAAAACCAAACCAAATCAAACTGAACCAAACCAAACTAAACCCAAAACCCAAAAATAAAACCCAAACCAACCCAAAACCCAAAACCCCAAAACCAAAAAACCCAAAACCAAAACCCAAAACCAAAAAAACCAAAACCCAAAACCCAAAACCCAAAACCCAAAACCCAAAACCCAAAAAAAAAACCCCAAACAAAACAAAACAAAACAAAACAAAAAATAATAAAAAGAATGGGTTAAAAACGCAAGGGAATTTTACCGACTGGAAGGTTGTGGGTTCGAATCCCCATCAGTCCCTTAAAAAACTATATCATGGGATTTTCGGCCCCAAACCCGGCCCCTCCCAGATTTGGGGCGTGCTATGGGCTCATTGGGAAGATTGGGCCCACACAGACGATTTCATCCACTTCACGGATTTTCGTCATGAGGGTGTTGCTTTAAATCTTCTGACCAGCACCCAAGGCGTCTGTATCTCGGGCCTGGTTGACACCGGGATATAGTATGATGGTAAGCGTGAGTACAGCCCTGTCACGCAATCTCAATTTTTAAATGGAACTCCCACACAACACACAAAAAACAAAACACACCCCACACACACAAAACACACACACACAAAACACACACACTCCCCACACAACACACACACAACACACGCACGCACGCACGCACGCCGCACGCAGCACGCCCCACACGCACCCCACACACACCAAAACCCCACACACCACACACCCCACACACACACACACACAACACAAAGGGGCTTAGGCACTAACAGGTCGGCACACATGTTGCCTGAAGTCGGAAAAAAAAAAACTCCACCTTTTACCCACCAGGCGGGGGTATCCAGGCGAATTTAAAACCCCAAAACCTTTTAAAATGGAAGTCAAAGTTTACCCCCTCCCCCACCGCACCCCGGTTGGTATTTATGGGCCCGCGTTCTTTTTCTCTCATGGGGAAAACCTTTTCCAGTTTTGTGCGGATTTATGGAGTCTGCCGGGCCAATGTTGGCAGGTCTAGACGAAGCACATATGTAACGACCGAACACGGGCGAATCGCTCGTGAAAAAAATTCCAGTTTCAATTTTCTTAGTTGTGTGTTGTATGGCCAGGTCTCACAGGCCATAGCATGTTTCCCCAAATAGACAGTCTTGGACTTGGAGAGGGATTCTCAGGGTTTGAGTCCATCTGAAAAGGGGATTCAGTGCATCATGAGGTAAAGAAGGATGGTTTTAACGGCCACGATGACCAGGGTTTTCAGTCGGAAGAAGGATTTCTTTCTGGTGCCTCTGCAAAGGTGGGCGTCGGTTTTTTATTTAGAATGGTTTTTTTTTCCCAAAGGGAGGTTTTTTAAAAATTAATTTTGTTAACTAGTACTGGAATGGACGCTTGCAAAATTTTTACATTCTAAGCTCACTTTTTGGGCATATTGGAAGTGACCGAAAAGAATTAGAGGTGCTTGTACACTTGTATTTAAAAACTGGGGTTTGAAATCGATTGGGGTTGCCAGAAACCAAATAAAGTAGTAAAAACAAAATATGCCGCTGGTTTTTTAAAGGGTAAAGAGCCTGGGGTCGAAACGGGTTTTGCTTATATTCCTCCAAAGGATCTTTCACAAACAAGCTTCCCTTTTTAATGTTTTTGTTTCAATCAATGTAGTGTTTGACCACGGTCAGCCAGTTTATACATAATGCTGGTAAACGTTCATGCTTATCCCTCAGCAATACCTTCGACAGAAGAAAATCACCCAAAATTAAAACCCTTTGACTCCCCCAAACCCATCCACTAGTTGTGCTTTGCAAATATGTCAGCAAAGCAAAAATTTAATCCTATTACTTCCTCACTTATCCACCCGTTCCCAGGCAGGGAAACTGGGGATAGGGTGAGGGAATCACAGGGTTAATTTTTAGACGCTGGGGGATTTTTTGGGGCTAGAGTTTTAAAAGGGGTTAAAAAAAAGAGTCGCGGGTTTGAGGGGCGAGGAAAAACCCAGCAACCCAGGGGTCGTCTCTCATTGGGAAAACAAAACAAAAAAAAAACAAAACAAAACAAAACCCCGAGCTTACCCACTGTAACACCGTCCCCTTTTACGTGTTTTAACCTCATGTTCACTCACTCGTCCCTTGATCCGGCTTTGGGTAGAGCAAGTTTTTGCTGGCGGCAATGGCCCAAAGTTTTGGTACACAAAATGGCGGAAAGGGGGTAAAGTACAAGGTTGGAACAGCTGCCCTTTCTGCCCCATTTCCTTGTTACCGGGAAGAAATGGACCCCGGGTGGACTCACATAAACACCTCGTTTTTTGGCGCCCGCTCTACTGAAAGAAAAAACCCCCAAATAAGTGGGTGTACTGTCTGGGGCTAAATTACTGTAAGTTGCGAAGACTTTATTACAAAAAAAAAAACCCGATTTGGACAATGAAAACAACTTTTAGACCTGAGGATTTAGATGGGGGTTGACACCCATTGTCGTGGAAAAATTTTATTCTAACGAAAAAACAAATTCTGGATCAAGGCTATGTAAGTTAAACATAAATGTCAAGACCGTTTTTGAAGGAAAAGAAAAAAAGTTTTGATCAAGGTTTTTTGCCGGGCTAAGCACTGTTGTAGAAAACTTTTTTTTACGACGAAAGTATTTTCACATGGACGATTTGATTCATAACCCCAACCTTTTTTCATAATGTTATTACGTGAAAACTTTTCCTTTATCCGAATATAGAGAGACTAAGTAATTTTGTATTATAGAAAAGACTGCAATAAAAAGTTTTCAATGGAAGATTTAGGATTTAGTCCGATTAAACCAGGTTAAAGAACAACAACAACAAAAAAAACAAAAAAACAAACAAACAAAACCCAACATAAAGCAAGAAAAGGGAAACTTCTGATCAACGTATCATGCCCATCAGTTGAGAAAAGATTTGTGTGCTAAAAAAAATATTTTTCCCATTTTTTTAAGGATCATCGCATCAGGGAGATTACTTTTGTGTTCACCTTTCTTTTTTTAGGGGGGCCCCATTTTCTACGCCACCTTAATGGCCACAAAAAGCTGGCACAGTTTTTTTACAAATGCAATGTGATGATGATGCGATGAAGATGATAATCATGATGCTATGGAGTACCATCGGGGGATTGGACTGCGCGACAGGGCTGTATCGGCTTACTATCATAACATTTCCTGGCGTAACCGGGCCCCGAGATATCAGACACCCGCGGTGTGGGCCAAAGATTTGAGCAACTCCTCAATGGCGCATCCGGAAGTGGACGGACTCACTGTGTGGTCCCCGTTTTCCGAATGAGCCCGTAGCACGCGCAACTCTGGGTTGGGGCCGGGTTTGAGCCGAAAAATCCCACAAGATTTTGAAGGGACTGACCCCCCGGATTCGAACCCACATCCTTCCGATCGGAGTCCGTTGTACTAACCCCCACACCACGGCGGACTGGGGCCCAAACTAAAACATCTCAAAAAGACTGTTATCAGAATGAAAACTCCTGTGGATTAAAGGCGGTGTGGGGAAGGGTGAAGGCGCCAAAGGGGTACGTTTTTGCATTCTGCAGGTTAACAATGCAGGAGCGGTGGGCAGGGGGAGTTCGGGAGTCCAAAGGGTTAATCCCCGTCCGCAACATAAAAATTTGGCCCGTCAGCTGTCGTTTTTTACGATCCAAGCATTTCATGGTGTCGCTTACATGTACTATTTCATACGTCCTGTTCCCCCCCCCCCCTACACACCCCACAACACACACACACACAAAACACATACACAAAAAACAACACACACACACACACACCACACACACACACACAACAAAACACAACACAACACACACACACACACACACACACACACACACAACAAAAACACCCCCACACACACACACACACACACACACACACACACACACAATTCCATTTCAAGACCCCCTTGTCAGCACCCAGAGTTTGGCGCAGGGTTTTGGAGTCTGCCAGATCAGACGGCAGAAAATTGGGTGGGTCGTATTATGGAATCACCAAGTGCGATTAAATCCCTCTTGAATAAGCTCCAGGCTCTGGCCGTGATTGTGGCGTCAGCAAAAATAAAATTTAATCTTTGGGGGAAAATTCAAGGAATCTGCCAGATAATTTTTGGCAGTTTGGATGGATGCATATGGAATTGTATCAGCATGACGGATTCCACTTGAACAAACTCACATCAAAGGCCATTTCCAATTACAATTCTGAAATGGGAAAATTCGTCTTATTAAAGTTGGTAAATTGTAATTTTGAAGTGAAAATGTTGTAGAAATTGTAATTTTAAATTTCAGAGTTGTGGTAAATTGTAAATTTTGAAGTTGTGGCAAATTGTAATTTTGAAGTGCAAAAGTTGTGGTAAATTGTACTTTCGAAGTTCAAAAGTTGTGGTAAATTGTAATTTTGAAGTGCAAGAGTTGTCTTATTAAAGTCGTGGGAAAGTGTAGTTATGAAGTGCAAAAGTTTGCCTTATTAAAATTGTGGTAAATTATAATTTTGAAGTGCAAAAGTATGGTAAATTGTAATTTTGAAGTAGAAAGGTTGTGGTGAATCGTAATTTTGAAGTGCAAAAGTATTGTAATTTGAAGTGCAAAAGTTGTAAATTGTAATTATGAAGTGCAAAAGCTATCTTATTAAAGTCGAGAGTGTGATTTTGAAGAGCAAAACTTATCAAAATCGTGGCAAATTTTTATTTTGAAGGAAAAATCGATCTTTTTAAAGTAGTGGTGAATACTTAGGCAAACTCAGTGGTAGTGTGTGTACATGTACTTTTCTGCCTCAAAGACAATATAAAACTCTTGGAGTGGAGATAGGGTTAGGTTTCAGAGATGGTGCAGCGTTTTTTGACAGCCAATCCCCAAACTGCATCTCTTATCCATACCCCATCCCTATCATAATCCTTATCGGTACTTAACTCTGATCCTTGATTTCATTCCCACCTTCACATAATTGTATGAATCGCAAGTTCAAACTGACGCTTTCACTAAACTTGTCTCTGCAGTCAAGAGGACCCTAACAGCTGAAAACATATTGCAGTGATGTCGCCTTTATCAGGTGGAGCCACGGAAGACACGGCCGACAACTCCTCTGACCACCAGCACCGGCAGGAAGGGGAAACAAACAAACAAACAAACAATCAAACAAACAAAAAAAACAACAACAAATCAAACAAAAAAAAAAAACAACAAAACAAACAAACAAACAAATAAGCAAGCAACGAAACAAACAAGCAAAACAAACGAAACAAACCGAAACAAACAAACAAACAAACCAGCCGAACCCCACTCCTCGGGAGATGACTACTAAACAGACGGGAAAAAACGAGAGAAGAAGAAAGACACTTCCATCTTCACCTTAGCAGAGAAGCAAGCCCCTTGCCATCTTTGCTTGCACCAAAAGTCGTTGTTTTTCCTATACTTTTTCATCAGCTTTCGTCGTCCCTCGTACGCGAACGGGGGAAGTTTATGAAAACTTTATTAAACAATAAGGACTAGCACGAAAAACCAGATCTACGATTGTGATGCCCATATAATCTGGAACTGGGGTGCCGTAAAGGAAAGGTTAAAACACTAGAGGAGAGTGAAAACACATTTTCACAGACTTTCAGGAACCGTAGACACAAACGTTTTAAGATTTTAAAATGATTGCCCACGTCTCATGAAATTTGACGTCAATAAAACGTGGCGAACGGGAAATGTGTTATTGCACGTGCGCGATGTCATAAACCTTCGTGTTGTTCCTTCGTCTTGAATGCGCTGCGTGCATCAGCTTTCTTGTACATCAACATCGCGCGATCTATTTTTCACATGGCCAGAGCGGAGGCGACCTCGCAGAAACTATCATGCTTAATGCCAGAATACACAGAACAGGGGTTTTGGGGGAAAAAAAAAGACAAACTTTTGGTTTGTAAATTTACCCCGGCGGTGGACTGAAGAGTTTAGCACGTTGGTTACACAGATGTGGAAAGCGTCTCGCATCATTTTCACTTCCTCTGTGTTTGTAGGGGCTGATAATGGGCATTGACTGAAAAAAATATGATTTAGGGAAAAAGAGAACGGGCGAGAGAGAGAAAAGAGAGAGAGGAGAGAGAGAGGGGGGGGAGAGGGGAGAGAGAGGAGGGAGGAGAGGGCAGACAGAAAAGGGCAGACAGACTGACAGAGAGAGAGAGAAAAGACGACAGACAGACAGACAGCAGAGACATAAACACGGAGACAGAGGAGAGAGGGAGAGGAAAGGCAGTGGGGGTGTGTGTGTGTGTGTTGCGCGTGTTGTTGTGTGTGTGTGTATTTAGAGAGAGAGAGAGAGAAAGAGGAGAGAAAGAGAGAGAGATACAGACAGACAGAGAGAGACAGAGACAAAAGAGACAGACAGAGACAGAGAGACAGACAGACAGAGAGAGAGAGAGACAGAGAAAGAGAGAGAAAGAGAGAGAGTGAGAGAGAGAAACAGAGAAAGAGAGACAGGGAAGAGGGCAGAGAGAGACAGCAGAGAGACAAAAAAAAGACAGACAGACAGAGCGAGAGAGACGAGACAGAGAGACAGACAGAGGAAAACAGGAGACAGGCACAGACAGGGCATACAAAGAGGGTAGACAGACAAATAGACAAAATAAGAGGGGGGCGGAGAGAGAAAGAGAGAGGGGAGGGGAGAGAGAGACGACAGACAGAGAGAAAGGAAATGAGAGAGTGGGGAGAGAGACAGAGACAGAGAAGAGCGGATAGGACGAAGAGGGGGGGGGGGGGGGGGGGAGGGGAGGACGTTGGGCAGATGTAGATAAAATAAAGCGTACTTGGGAATGCTGTGTTCTTCGTGCAGGCAGATAGTTATTGCTGTTTCTCCGAGGCTTGGGGAAATCTGGGAACATGTTTCTGTGTGAATGTGTTCTGAATGGCCTTTTAAAAAGGGCCCGAAAGTGGGGACAGTCAGACCATGTGATAAACCTACTTTTTATCTTCAAGTAAAGGCACTATTTTCGATCATTGTAATGTCTTGTCTGTATAAAAAAAAAAAAAAAAAAAGCTTGTGCTAGTCGTTAATCTTTTTTTTTTTTTTCTTCTTTTTTTAATTTCTTACATTTCTTAAACGTTTGTCTAAATAGGCCTATGCTCTGTATTTTACAGAACGTACAGCCATAGCAAAAGAAAAAAAAAAAAAAAAAAAAAAAAAAAAAAAAAAAGAACAAAAAAAATATCAAAAACAAAACAAAAAAAAAACAAAAAAAAACAAAAAAACAAAACCACCCCTGCCAGGGTATTTTAGCATCTACAATGGAAGAGCTGTTGAATAAGTAGAAGAAAGTATCGAAAAAGTGCTATAGGTCAGCAGTAAGACTGAAGAAACTCCATCCTGCGTCGTTCATAATCAGATGCATCACGCAGTGTTGCTCACATTTTTCTTATCAACAACCCCCAAGGGGTCTGTAGCCTACCTGATCTGCCAGACTGGTTGGCTGTGTACTTATTGTACTTATTTTCGGTAAACGAAGCGTAGAATTCAGCTGTGTCACACAGTCTCAAATGTCAGTATCATGAAACTCCATTGTTTTAGGGGGGGGGGGGGGGGGTGCAAAGTAGGTTTACAGTGGTATCACATTTATTTTTATTGGGCTTGATTCCGCTCTCGATTAGAGGGTGTGTGAAAACCGACGGACAAGCGTTTGGTTTTGAAGGATTAAAAAGTTTTTATTATGTATATGCATATTCATTTGTTTTTTATAAAATGCAATGGTATTGTACGTGTTTTCTTTTTTCTAATGTATATACTTTTGCACCGCCCTGTATATTTTAGTGACCCCCATCCCTAATCTAATG
>JAPXFY010007692.1:0-10297 GCA_030674185.1 Monoplex corrugatus | reverse complement strand
GGGGGGGGACAAAGGGTTAAGTTTTTGCTTTGTAGTAGTTTTGGTTGACAATGCAGGTGTGGACAGGATGCGGGAGTCAAAGGGTTAATTTCAACGGGTTGTTGTGGCAAACTGGTTAGTGCGTGTATTTGAGTGGGAGATTAAAGGTTGTCTTTTGGGAACGCAAGGCTAGGAGATCGTACACAAATGTGGAAAGCAACGGGAAACCATCATTATTTTCCCAAAAGATAAATCATGGACAGCCAAACAAAAAAAAAAATGACAAGATTGATGGGGCCCGAAATGGGGTTTTTCTAAGGAGAATGTTGAGAGTTCCATGGACAGCAAAGAAAAAAAAAGACAGTCTTGATGGAGGCAGACACAAGAAGATCTTTGGGATAAAAAGAAGGTTAGGAAAAGACAAGCAAATTTTTTAGGAAAGGTGAATTAGAGCCCCTGGTCTTTAAAAGAAAGTGGAGGGAAAAAGAGAACAGATTTGTTTGTACATGTATGCTTATTTTCCCATTTTACATAAATGTTATGAGGTATACTGTAATTGGACGGACTTGCAGGGTGGCTGAGGAAGGAGGGGGGGGAAGATGTTTACAGCGACAAGGGATAGATGTTATGGGGGCCATGATCCCCAAGCCATGCGGCAGGGCACATATTTGATGATGATGATGATGATTTTGAGTGGGAGATTGAAGCTTAAAACCCTGTTCAGTTGTATCACCCCCTGTCTTCCAGGGCGTTCTTTCGCCCCCAAGCCCTGTCAAAATACCGGGCCTGCAGGTCCCTTTTTCCCATGCAAATAATTAAAGGTCTATGTTATCTACATCGATAAGAATAGTGCCCACTTACTGAGGTCCCTTCAACTTTTTAGCAGTGCCGGTCCCGTATCTAAACAAGATTCACCTCAGCTCAAAATGACACCCACCAAAACCCGCCCTACAAACAACGGGGTCCAACAGTGAAAGCATAAGCGTGATGTGCCTCTTTCAAATGAAGCAACAGGAGGACAGAGCCAGCTGCGTTCCAATGACTGCCAGGCTCCATGGCGGTGGGCAGGAGCTGAAGAGGGTGACCATTTCCATTGCCAAATGTGATCCTGGTCATGTAGACAGTGAACGAAAGAAGAAGAACAAAATGTTCTATTAAATTCCAAAAGTCCCTGACGTTGTAACAGTTCCACGGGAATCTTACAAACAACACAACAAAACAGGACAGTTCACACGCACAAAACACACACACACACACACACACACACACACACACACACACACACACACACACACACACACACACACACACACCACACAGACACACACACACACACACACAAAGGCATGCACACGCATGCGCGCACACACACACATGCGCACGCACAGGCACACACACATACCTTCCGGTGGATATAAAATACTGTGATTTTTAAAAGAAGAGTAAAAAGAAACACAAAACATCCTGTTACAAATGATTTACTAAGTAGCATATTAATGCAAAAAAAAAAAAAAAAAAAAAAGTTTTTAGCTTTTCTTCAGACAGCTCTCATACATGCTGATATTAAGAAATCTGGAAATCTGTTTATTCACCAAAACAAATACACATCATCTCCAGTAAAAAAGGCAGACCAAAAAGGTCAAACAGCGTATAAACAGAACAACAAAATGTACATAAACCATCTCTAATCCACGCATGAATTTAATAACAAATGGTAGCAAATAATGAATACAATGTTAAATAACATAAACATTGATGCTGTATTTATATGATTATAATAATAACCAGAATAACCACAATAATTATAGTAATAGTAATATTTAAAAATGATCTACAATGCATTTTTCCCCTAAAATTCTCAAGAGCTGCTAAAAAACACCAACAAATAAACACCAACATTAAAACAATTTCAAATTATATGTGGCTTGCAAATTGCAAAATCAATAATTTGTAGGCCCTACAACAATAACATTAAAATTCAATATATGACGCAAATCTTAAAATCACAAAAAGTTATAAGGTGGAAATATGGCACACAGCATTTTAACAGTATTGGAACGAAACTAAACCAGATTTCAAAAACAGACTAAAAATGCTGCCAGCTACTTCTTAAAAGGTAGTACTTTATATCACAGTCAGTTGTACTGCCAGTAGTAATTAAGTTATTTTTGTTTGTTTGTTTTGTTTTGTTTTAAAGAAGTTTTTGTTACCATGTGCACAAACAGTAGAAATACCTGGATATAAAAATGCATAGACAATTTTATGAACAAATGCATGAATACATGTGTAACATATATTCACACACGTTTATCACACATATATTCTACAAAGATTAAGACATACATGCCTTACATACACACACTGCACAACATCCACATCAACCACCACACATGATTGTATCATTGTAACATCACTGTACTCTACACAAATCTAATTACAATGCATACACAGTTCTGCTGCACATGCATATTAAACCAATATAATCATACATTGTTTTCTGATTTTGTACCTAGATTGAGAGCATACTGAGACAAAAATATTCATGCAAGCATTTAGAAATATATACTTCATCATAAGGACTGAGAATACATCCTTTTGACATTCATACAAAAACAAATGCCCATCAAAAATGTTGGTCAAAAGTTTACTGGAACTATAAAAAAACAAAATAAAAGAATAAGAACGCGTATTTAATACAACAAGACAAGACAGGCACAAATTTTCGGCCAACTGGCCTTTGTCAAGCGTAAGATCACAAACAAACAAACACCAGATACAAAAATTTGGAGAAAAGACTGTAACTTCCCTGATGCTCCGTCCGTTTATTTCTTTTCTCACACTGGATGAAGCAGTGGGGAAGTTTCAGTCTTTTTCTCCTAATTTTTGTATCTGGTGTTTGTTTGTTTGTAATCTTATGCTTGACAAAGGCCAGTTGGCCGGAAATTTGTGCCTGTTTTGTCTTGTAGTATTAAATATGCATTCTTATTCTTTTTTCGTGTTTTTTCTGGTTCCTGTTTGCTTGAACTTGGGCAGTCACACTTGTTTTGGATTTCAAGAGTTTATTACTTGAACAATTAAAAATAAAATGTAAATTTCAAAATATGGCATTCACTGAGTAGGCCTATATGTTTTATCATTTTATTTCACCAGTTTATCATTTTGAAAAAAATGTATTTCATTTGGTCAACAACAACAACAACAAAAAACAACAACTATAAATATTAAACGATGTTATTGGCTGAGAGTATAATTTACCATTTTATTTCACTGCTTCATCGTTTAAAGAAAAACAATAACAAAAGCGTCAGATTAAAAATCTAGTTTTCAACAAGAAGTAAAAAATCCACCATGTTACACAGTGCTGGTAATTCCCACTGATTTCCGCAACTGTTCAGTATTACAAAATTTGTAAACGTAGACATCCAAAGATCCGCACATATGTACATGTGAGGAGAAATAAGGCACAGAAAAGAGAGAGAAAGACAGAAATGGGGCTGTTAGATGTAAATTCAAAACTGAATGTAGTGGAATATGTGACGTAGAGTATAAAACACCCCTCTAGAATGTGAGAATCTTGGGTTTGGTTCCCAGCTGGACTGGGATTGTCTTCTCCCTCCACTTGACCTTGACTGCTGTTCTGGGGCTAGTCTTCTGGATAAGACCCTAAACTGAGGTCCCAAGAGCAATATGCTTGTGGCGCACCTTAACAAACCCATAGCAACAAAATATTTGCCCCTGGCAAAATTACAAAGAAAAATTCATTGTAATCAAATCAAAGGACATAACTCTTGAGAATTGTCTCCCATGTTGTATAGAAGTTCTCACAGACATCTAAGATATAGACTGCGCGCCTGTCTGCGAGCGTTGAGGCGAAATGGCCCCATCGCTGGCTGCGAGTGGCTGCCATTGTGGGGACCTACCACCGCTCAGCAGTCTGTTGCTTACTCTGTGTAAATGAATGACGGACAGAGGAGAAAGCCAGGCTGTATCGTTTAAATTTTTTTTTTTAAAGAAATCTCCGATGACCCATTATTAGGGTGCGTGTGGTGAGTGTGTGTGCATGTGTGTGTGTGTGTGTGTGTAAAGTTTGGCTCTCTCTTCCGCATACACACACACCACACGCACGCGCACACACGCACACACACACGCAAAACACACACACACACACACACACACACACACACACACACACACACACACACACACACACACACACACACACACCACACACACAACACGGACAAACACAGAGATTCACGATTCACATAGTATGATATTTAATCTGAAAAAGTTCAAAGTCTCTTACTTAAGGGGGAACATGGGCTTAACAGCAAAAGTAAATGAACAAAGAAAAATGGGGTAAGTGTCCGGATCCATAAACGAAATACTCTGACAATCATAACAAATCAGATCAAAGAAATTGACCGCAGCAAGCATCAACATTAAACATGTAACTCATTTATGATATGTATTCTGATCAGTTCTATTTAGGTGTATATGGCCAGATTACAAACAATAGACGCCATACTCTACAACATGAATAAATTCAGTCTGACACTGTAAAAACTGTATGGATTGATGTAATATTTTGGCTGAAGATGTTTTTCTCTGCAGTAGTTTATTCTGAAATTTCTTAAAGCTGGACAACACAACAAAAATTGCATTTTGTCTTTCTGTGATGTTTTCCATAAACGACATAAATATTCACATGAGAGAGAGGAGGAGAGAGAGAGAGAGAGAGAGAGAGAGAGAGAGAGAGAGAGAGAGAGGAGAGAGAGAGAGAGAGAGAGATGTATGTACATGGGCATATTTAGTTTACTGGTTTGTCATTTTATGTGGTGCAACAACGCAGAGAGCTTTTTTAGTCTATCATCAAACCCATATTCACAGTCGTCATAAAGTCATAATGCTACTGCAAATCTCTCTCTCTCTCTCTCTCTCTCTCTCTCTCTCTCTCTCTCTCTCTCTCTCTCTCTCTCTCACTCACCGTCTTGCTCATGATGTGAAATACATACAGAAAAGATCACACTAAACCATTGCTTATAACAGGAAACCTCCACCCCACTACCAAACAAGCTGAAGAATGTTTCAATGTGTGTGCAGTAGGGGCCTTTAAGAAAATCTAACATAAATGCAAATTGTGTTTGACTATTACACATGCTGAAAACAGACCTAGCTAACGCTCTGAACGCAGGGCATACTGATGCATAAAAAAAATCAGTTTGCTCATCGTTTTTACGTACGTACTTTCCAGTGATCAATTTGTTGTGCTGCTTGACAAGGTGATGCATGCGTACTTTGCAGTAAGCACGTGCCACTGCCTTGATCACAGAAAAGACGTGGTTGTTTTTGCGAGCATACTATTTTCAAATAAGAACTTCCAACACTTATACGCATCGCTACGACAAGAACAATGCCAGACTCATGCTCACGTCCCAGTGGTAACGGTACTGTGCTGCACTGAAGTCTAAAGTAACCTTTGACACCTCTCTCTCTCTCGCTCTCTCTCTCTTTCACACACACACACACACACACACTGAGCCAGAAAGAGAGAGAGAGAGAGAGTGAGTGAGTGAGTGGGTGTGTGAGTGTGTGTGTCTGTGTGTGTGTGTGTGTGTGTGTGTGTGTGTGTGTGTGTGTGTGTGTGTGTGTGTGTGTGTGAGCAGTCTATTTAGATGGTAAAGTTTATAATAACTCGTGAATTCCCACGCCTGTTAGGGGCCTACCTAGTAGACAGTTTATCAATAAGATAGTGCAGACCTAACACATGGCATTGGAATTTCTTGGTCAGGGGGGTCACTTTATTCCATTATCAGTCAAAGCATCAAGTGTAAAGCTACACCAACTAAACAGACTCCGTCCCTTAGCTATGACCTTCTGCTAAACAGTACTGGTAGTTGTTCCCGATATTTTTTTTAACAGAGAAACACGTTTTTCAGTCAAATTAACACGCCGGTCATTACTAAATTGTACTACGCCCAGCTGCCGAGAGCGAGCAGACCGGACCGGTCCTCGGTAAACGGTGGCGCGATAGGGCCACTCGCAGGCAGGCACGCGCAGTCTATATCTTAGATGTCTGTGGAAGTTCTATACAACATGGGAGATAATTCTCAAGAGTTACGTCCTTTGATTATATTACAAAAATTCTCCCCGCTTCCCTCTTATTTCTTTGGTATTATCATTGTAATGAAGAAGACACACACATAAAAGTTTTTCACTGTACTAAAGTGACATGCTTTTCTGATGGGAGAGTGGCCTGCATTTCACACAGAAAAAATCCATTCAGACCACCACCACCCAACAAAAAAGTAATTAAAAAAAAAAAGAAAAACAAAAAAAAAAAAAAACACCCTCAATCCTTTCTAACCAAACAAGAAAATCTATCCAATGTAATGGTACCAAAACAGTCACATGAAGCCAGCAGAAAAACAGACACACACTGAAAACAACTGTAAATTTAAAGTGCACTGAAACTGTCCATTTAACAGAAGTCACAAACAGTCCCCACAGTTCCTTCTGCAGGTCTACCCACCATTCAGAAATAAACAGGTGATGGCCAATTGGCACAACTCTAAAAAAGCAACCCTGAGGCAACAAAGAGGACTTGGTGAAAACCACAGCCTTCACCCAGATCACCAAACTGGTTTTCAAGACACAACCATGTTCAGCACAAAATACAAAAACGAAAATGGATTGCATTCATTATGGAAAAGAGAAAAAAACAAAAAAACACCCACATTCATACTCTACCAAACAAAACAAAAAACTTTAGACAAAAGAAAGAAAAAAGCACTGATTGCATGAAAACTCAGCTGCCTATATACTTTTTATGCTGACAGAAAATTTAGCTATCTCAGTTTAACAACATGTTTCAATTTAAAAGAAAACAAACTTTTCTAAAGCACTGATTACATGAAACCTCAGCTGTCTATATACTTTTTATGTTGACAGAAAATTCAGCTTTTTCCGTTTAACAACATGTTTCAATTTAAAAGAAAACAAACTTTTCTAAAGCACTGATTACATGAAACCTCAGCTGTCTATATACTTTTTATGTTGACAGAAAATTCAACTGTTTCCGTTTAACAATATGTTTCAATTTAAAAGAAAATAAACTTTTCTGCCATCACAACTCAGCTGTTTGGGCCCGACAACTAAGCAGTCCTGCTTGTGACGCGTTTAGACATAACACAAACAATACTGTAATTTTGGGTAAAACATTTTGCACAGAATCAAAGAACACAACATTTCTCATAATGAGTTTTTCATTTGAAAGCAACCGAAGTTTATCCTGAGCATAAAACAAACTAATAAAAAGTTGGATTGTCTTCTGATACCTGCAAGAACAAAAGTTGGGCATCACTTTGCACCTAATCTAAGTATACTGGTACCAGGTAATAACCAACTCCTAAGTCCAAAATCTGTCCATATACATTATTTCTCTATCCAGACCGTGTCTGTCAAGTGATTTTCCTTTACCTGTTTTCCAGCCTATAGTGAACTGTGTTAAGATTCTTGTGCCGAAAACGTCAAAACACTGGTGGACTATGATGGAGGCAGCCTCAAGCAGAAGTGTCCCGAACGAGTTTACTACAGTGTGCCTACACTGGTCCTGAATGCAAGCTGCCACAGTGAAAGAAATGTCAACAGTCCATTTACAGGTGAAGATGGTGACAGAGCAGTCTTATTACAGACTGACAAACCATGGCTTTTTGTCACTCTTCTTTTCTTCACCTTCGTACTGAAACACACACACTCACAAAATAACTGTCTATACATCAACTTGGAAACCATAATTCTGTTAATCACTGGCTAATTCATAAACACATTTAATATTCTTATCTGTTATTCAATCGCTTATAAATGTTTACCTGTTATGTTATTCAATCTACTTCATATATTCACCGCTTCTTCAGTAAGCTTAGCAGTTATTCAAAACATGTATAAGCTTATCTATTTTTCAGCATACTTACATATGCATACCTGTCATTCAACATGCTGTATGCTTACTTGTTACTCAGCATGTCTATACGTGCTTACCTGTTTATATATGCTTACCTGTCATTCAATATGCTTACTTGTTATTCAGTATGCTTATCTGTCATTCAATATACTTACCTGTTATTCAGTATGCTTACCTGTTAATCAACATGCTTATGTACACTTACCTCTTATTCAACATGCTGACCCAGTATAAAATAAACACAGGAAAGACAGGTTCATGGACGAAGCTATAATGGCTTTGTGGTTTATTTTACTGAACCAAGAACTACCAGATTCACCCTCTTACTACAATTACAGACTATGGAAAGTCACTGAAAGCTATTATCTATGTTGTCTATCTGAAAAGCCTGGCTAAGAGTGGTAGACCTCTGAGCAAAGCAGGCAGAAAGTATTTTTGCATGATACACTTTCCACGGTGGGCTCTGCTTTCTATCTTTTCAACTTCGAAAATCATGAACTGAAGAAGCATATGGAAAAGATTTTTGACTTAAAAGCTGAGTGAAGCGGATAAACTGAAGAAGCATACAAAAAACATTTTTGACTTACCAGCTGAGTGAAGTGGATAAACTGAAGAAGCATACAAAAAAACATTTTTGACTTACCACCTGAGTGAAGTGGATAAACTGAAGAAGCATACAAAAAACATTTTTGACTTACCAGCTGAGTGAAGTGGATGAACTGAAGAAGCATACAAAAAACATTTTTGACTTACCAGCTGAGTGAAGCGGATAAACTGAAGAAGCATACAAAAAACATTTTTGACTTACCAGCTGAATGAAGCGGTCAGAGCAGGCCATACGGATACGTGCAGGAGTGGCAGGGGTGTCAAGTGTTACGAATGGGTCCAAACCTTCATCAGTTCGAGCAGCTCTCACTGCATCATAGACAGCAGACAACACTGAGGCACCCAGCAGCAGTGGCGGCTCTCCTATACCCTGCAGTGACAAAGGACAGGATATGTGAATGGTAACTGCTGAATAATCCACACACTGATGTCCAAACATAAAACTGCTAAAAAATTTGTTTCTGATAAATTTCACAGGTAGACACACACAAAAACACACATAATGATACTGACACATGCACACAGAGACACACTCACACTCAGATAAAGACATATGCACACAGACACATACATATACATATACACACATGCACATACACACTTACACACACACATTCACAAAGACAGAGACACAGACACCCACACCCACCACAAGAAAAAAAGCAACCAAAAAACGGAGGAAACCAGAATGGTCAAGCCATTCAATACGAGGCATGTCCACTGAAAATTAAGTAATTCAGTGCATCCAATAACTCGTTGGCAATGCTCTGCAGCTCAGGCTGTGGAGCTCAGTTTCTTGACTGTGATACTCTGCAGCCGAAAATGTGGAGGATGTTATGATCTTTTTTCCGAGACAATTTGCATACTATATAAAGGGCGATTATGCTGAAAGCACAATTTAACCACTTTTCTAAGTAGGTTTCTTTCCCTTTGACTGCAGCGGACTGTTGGAAATCTATTTTTGGCTTGTTTTCGCGGTACCTGAAACAAAGGAATCTTGAAGAGTCAGAAAACTCTACGCCTGTATTTAATCATTTTTAGAACAAAATATTCATAAAAGCAGAACTCATAGTGACTTCCAGAGAAGCATGTATATCCTGTGACATGTTCAGTGCAGTTTTGTGACATGGATATTTAATGGATTACAAGCAAGAGTTTGATAAGTCATGTGTGTGTACATCTGGAACTTTTTTTTTTTTTTGAAGCTATTTGCCTGCCTTTTTCAATGGTAAACCAGAAAAAATGAAAGCATGCATAAACAAATGGTCTGCACAGTTACAAAGCAGCCATAATGACCTTTTTAAACATATATACCATGATAGGTTTGTTATCATTGGTCATTCTCCATAATTGTTTAAAAAGTACCAAAACCTGTGTGTCTCAAGAGCTTCAACAGCCATTTTAGAGTGTGTCTCCAAAGAGATAATACTTCTACTGTTTAAAGAAACCCTCCTGACTTGCTGACCAAGATTCTGACCCTGGAAGATAAGAGAGGAAAGGTAAGCCTATGATGGAGACTAGCAGCCAGGGCGATGGAGGTGAATAAAACAGATGTTTCCATTATACTGTCAGGGATGTAAGACATCAAGAATGTGAAAGGGTTAAAGCTATTCTACTGATTCATTGACTCTGCCTTCTTTTTGTTTGAGTTCCTAATTCTGTCACCCACCCCCCTCTCAAAACATGAATAAAATAAACAAAAATATAATGAATAAACTAAATAAAAATACATTTTAAGTGACTTCTCCA